>JACXGK010011348.1:0-16451 GCA_016801125.1 Novumbra hubbsi
AACACCAGACACACTGAACCACAATGACCCCAACAAACACCAGACACACTGAACCACCAAACCCTGCTTTAATACACCTGTCCCAGAGAACACACATGCACACACACTCTATCACTTACAAAAAGGTGATTGACTATGTGTTTACTGATCTCTGCCCGATCAATGTACTGGATCGAAAGAGTAACTGTATATAGCTAACTTGGATATACTGTGTGTGAGTGTGTATGTGTGGGGCCTGTCTCCATGGATGTGTGTAAACATGTAATTGTGAAGCTATATCATCCCTTTGTTATTTTAAAGGAAAGTAATTCATTCCAAGACAGACTGGATGCAACGAATGGATGGAGGCGGTGGACGGTGTTTTAATATCTGTGGAACCACCCCCCAGGAACCAGGCTAACAAGGGCTTCTTCATAGGATATCTTTCCCCATGTACTCCCATAAGCATAATAAGAGACATTACATGATGATGTACTCAAGGTAATATATTATTGTCATTTTCAAATAGAAATCTATTTTTGGGCGGCGCAACAGTAGCTGTGGTCAAGACACTGTTTAGAAATCATTCAGCACAATTATTATAATTATGTTCCCGCTCGACAGTCCGCCGTAAGCCGAGGTTTGTGCATCGATGTGTGTGTGTGTGTCCTACCTCTGCTAGCTCGGTCTACATGCTGCAGGTCTTCCGGGAACTTGAGGACCTCGGGGAAGTCCTCCTCGCACAAGGCCGCCAGGAAGTGCAGCAGCGTGGTCTTCTGGTCAGCTGACTTGGTGTCCTTCAGCTGGCGGGGAAACAGACCATCAAGGATCAGCGAAGGGGTGCGGCCCTGGGGTCCTGAATGAGGGCCCAAAGGAATCGAGGCGTAGAGGAGAGCCGGGTCCTTCCCACACGGGCTGGGAGACCACGAGCCGGGGCAGAAAGATTAGCCCCATGGTGGGGTTCGGGGGTTCGGACAAGCACCCTGGTCTGGCGCATAAACACGAGGTGCTTGTGAACGACGCTCCAGCAACACGGGGGAATAAATACTGCAGCATCCGCGCACAAAAAGGACAAAAACACAGTCGTGTCTCCCCGCGTTTGACAAGTTAATGCCACGGAGGAGACTGGAATTGCAGCGGAATTGCAAAAAGCAAGATGTTTTCATTGTTAATTCTCATTAACACCCTGCAATTCTGGTCCAGGCTCTTTCTAGTGAGTGTGCCAGCTCCTTTTGAAATGGGAAAATGGAAAGCCGACAGCATTTGATTACATCAGATAATAGAGACATTATGAAAGGCAGCAGAGAGACAGCCGGACAGCCCTGTTGAATGGAATAGACAGGACAAATTAAAACATAACTGTCTTGTATATTTGCACTGCAGCTTTCAAGCCAGGAAAGATGCACAGGTCCCAGAATCAACGGTCAGGTGCCTCGTCTTGGTCAGTTTAAGGTCAAGCAGATCCATTTTTGTTGGGATTTAAGCTCATCTTTACCAGTGGGCCAATTATTCCGGAGGGCACTGAACATGACTCCAGAGAACACAGACCGTTAAAGCTAAAATAGAGGAAACACACAGTTTAAAGAAACACAAAACAGGTATTAGTAGTTTTGGCACAAAAAAAAAGAAACAGGTGAAAGTAAAAAAAAGAAAGGATGTGACTTGGACAAGACGAACATGAAACAAACATGTAAGAACAATGTCTCCCTTTCATCACCTAGCCAACCAGTTTCTTCTTTGGATGGGTGTGAGTCTTGAATGTCAAATACAAAAAAATGTCTTCTTCGAAATTATACAAAAAAGTCTATCAAATGTTTTGTGAACCACTGAAAAATGAACCAATATCCGCATCAATGGGTGTGGCCCTTTAAACAATAGTGGTTTAGAGACAGAATACAAGCGGAGTTTACAGACAGTATGTATACAAAGGAATTAGGCCTGTCACTGCAGACTGATCATGAATAAATTAAATCCTGTAGTATGTATGCATGTAATTTAGGCAATAATCAGTGTCTTCAAATAAAAAAAAAAAGAAAACCTTTCACAATGTTGGAAATACAGCTAATGCTAACAAAACCAAACTCGGTCTATAGACGTCGCAGATCCAAAACGTGTCTTGAGCAAACAGTTTCCCAATCCATTAGCCATCGCTGACAACCGCGAGTCAATGAAATTGGAACGCATTTATAGGACTATGATTTTCCTAATATTTGTTCAATATCTATCTCTATCCCAGAAAAGGTTATTTTCATTTATTACAGATTTTCACTGTCTGTCAATCAAATAATCAATGGTTTATGCTTTAGTTAAACATTCCATTTTCATTTCTGCGTCTACAAATTCAAAACTGAACCTACACTAAGTAGGCTTCTTTCAAACACTGATAGGGTCAGATCGATCTTAATAAACATAACAAACAGCAGCACTTAGTAAAACACGCATATCTTTCTTCTTTTAGTGAAGGGCGAGTTAGTTCACATTACCATCTAATCAAACATTAATAGTTCTCCATTCCAAAAAGGGAAACACTGTTACTGGATCACCTTCAATTCCCAGCGTTCATTAGTCGCTCGGTCCGTTTGTTCAATCCTCACTGATGTACCGGCTTTGATTATCACACTGGTGAGAATCTCCATCTGAGCCATCGTTTTGAGCCTCGGTTTCACACTCGTACCAAAGGGTAAAGGAGTCATTTCTTTACGTGCACCGTCGCCATGGAAATACGGCCAAACTAGGGCAAATACAGGTGCCTTTCCGAGGAGGCGTGGCTCAATTCAACGGAGGCAGATAGGAGGAGTTTGAGGGCGACAAGCAAACAGCTTCTGAACTTCAGTCCTCCAGAGGGAGCAAAGAAACAGGACCAACCTTGTCAATATTTCATACTCAACGTGTATTTACTCCTTCTGAGGTGGCAAGAGGTGGCCGGGGGAGCGACTAATTGCCGGCTCAGGGATTTGATCTGGCAACCTTTCGGGGCCAACGCACGCCACCGCTGTGCCGGCTGGATCACACAGAGGTCTAAGACAGGCCACTGGGTAGGGAATACACGGCCCTCTGGGAGCCATCAAATACAACCAAGCATCCAGAGGTCCTGATCACTGCTCCCAGACTGCATCCACATAGCAGACGTCAGAGAAATGCCATTGTGGAGAGGTTGGAGGCTGTTTGATTAAGTGTGTGGACAGGTGTCTTTTCTACAGGTAACGCGTTCAAACAGGTGCCGTTAATACAGGTAATAAGTGGAGAACAGGAGGGCTTCTTAAAGAAAACCTAACAGGTCTGTGAGAGCCGGAATTCTTACAGGTTGGTAGGTGATCAAATACTGATGTCATGCAATAAAATGCAAATTAATTACTTAAATCATACAATGTGATTTTCTGGATTTTTGTTTTAGATTCCGTCTCTCACAGTTGAAGTGCACCTATGATAAAAAATTACAGACCTCTACATGCTTTGTGAGTAGGAAAACCTGCAAAATCGGCAGTGTATCAAATACTTGTTCTCCCCACTGTATATGAGCATTTATGTGAGTGTCGTTTGCATGTTAGTGTATTTGGGTGTGTGCGTGTGTGTGCGTGCAACACTAAACAGTCAGGAGTCAAGGATAAATGATCTCCTGGACCTGGACGTTGCTGTGGAAACAGAGAACCAGCTCCTTATAGTTGATAGTCTGATAAAAGTGTGTGTGTAGCCAAGGTGTCTGCGTGTTCGAGTGTGTGTGCCAAAGGACGAGAAAATTAGGACAGTGAAGAATGAGGGGAGAAAGAGGACGATAGGACAATGTGTTATGTTGCCATTAACAGGCCTTTAGTGAAGAATGTCAGAGTATGTTCCCACAATCGATACAGTCACCAGATTTCACCAGACCACTTAAACATGCAGCCAAAGGAGACTAGGTTTCTGAGACATCCAGTATAACTTCATCCTCCCTCCCCCCTGTTGTATTTACTATCAGTGACACAGTACATCAAAAGTACCACTTTGTCCAGGTTGGCTGGTCCCCTACATCGTTCCAGGTCCTTCCCACACCTTAATACTAGACATTAGTATTACACAGTCGCTACCGTGAGGTGTCATCTTGACTCAATAAGTCATTATTCACAGTCTCTCTCCCTTTCCACTTTACCTTCTGTTCATCCATCTATCTCCTTCTGTCTCACCCCCCTTCACCTTCCATTCCTCACTATCTCTCAACCCTTCCATTCTCTCTCTCTTTCTACCTTCCATTCCTCTCTCTCTCAACTCTCCACCTTCCATTCTCTCTCTCTACCTTCCATTCCTCTCTATCTCTCAACCCTCCACCTTCCATTCTCTCTCTCTACCTTCCATTCCTCTCTATCTCTCAACCCTTCCATTCTCTCTCTCTCTCTACCTTCCATTCCTCTATCTCTCAACCCTCCACCTTCCATTCCTTTCTCTTTCTCTCAACCCTCAACTCCTTTCTCTCTCCCCGCAACCCCCACCATCTCTGTGTATCTCTTCTTCATTTCCTATTTTGTGTGTAGGAAAAAGACAGTATCCCCCAATGCGCGAGTTCCACATGACTTCCTTGCTCTCTACTCCTCCCTCCTCTCATTACTCCCTCCTCCTCTTACCGTCTCTCCCCTCAGACTCCCTCCCCCTCCTCCTCTTAACGTCTCTCCCCTCTGACTCCCTCCCTCTCCTCCCTCCTCTCGGTTCCGCTTCATCTAATTAATCTCTCTCTTCGTTCAACCACTCCATCTTCTTTCTTCACTCTTCCACATCCTCTTATTTAGGTCTTTCTTCTCGTTAGAAGAATAAACACCGGCGGTGATGTGAGATGGGGTACTTTTACTTTGATGACTCGGACAATAACCAGTCCCTCCAGAATTACGCAGTGAT
This sequence comes from Novumbra hubbsi, assembly GCA_016801125.1. Lineage (NCBI taxonomy): Eukaryota > Metazoa > Chordata > Actinopteri > Esociformes > Umbridae > Novumbra > Novumbra hubbsi. The sequence continues at coordinate 4,843 of JACXGK010011348.1, forward strand.
GTCTGTGATGTCAGTGATGTCTGTGAGTTAAATCGTGAATTTGATGCGGCAAGTAAGACATTTAGCATGGCAATATGCACAGATTTTGTCCAATCTGACATGATGATGATGCACCCACGAGAGAACATGCTGGTTGCCCTGTGGCTCAATTGAACAATATTAACAAGTAAACGTGTGGTGATTGGTCGAAATAGCAAACCCACTCAGGTGATTGGTCAGTTGTAGGGGATAATAACCATTCGACAGTGGCTTGCAGAAACATGGAACCCTAGAGGGACAGAATGGTGACATCTATTGCGGTTGTCCAGAGGCCAATAAAAACAAAACAAGCCCCTCCCTCACGTGCGTGAAGCGCAGGCTGTGTGTAAAGCAGGACGATATTCCCTTTATCGGCTGGGGGCAGATGAAGGACAGTGCCGTTGCCCACGGCGGCAGCCCTTCCTCGGGCTCCCTCGGCCTGCAGGGGGTTACTGCCAGCAGGGATGCCGGCCAACCTGCACGCGCCAGGGTGATCAATCAAGGGAGATGGTGGGAAACAAAGGCAGCGTGGCAGGGCAGCAGGCGGGTGACAGGCCCGGCGATGGGGAGGCACAGCCACGACTCAAGGTGACATCGAAGTACGGGGACATCAACGTGACAGCCAATGGTAACGGGTGTATGGACACCACACGCCCACGTATACAAAACGCACACAAACTTCCTCCTGCCACCCTCCTGCCACCCCCGTGCCACCCCCCTGCCACCCCCGTGCCACCCTCCTGCCATCCCCGTGCCACCCCCCTGCCACCCTCCTGCCATAGCAAACATCATTTGATTACTTTCCCCTGCCAGTCTCTCTGTTCGGGTGGCCGCTGTGTAAGACAACGCACATTTCAGCCTCCCAGGACACGTGATGATTACTTTATATTACCAGCTCCGCTAAACACAGGCAGACACTAACTGCTTGAGGGCTGGAAGGAACATTGTGTGTGTGTGTGTTCATGCATCCGTGGGCACTACCTTGCACAGCGAGCTGAGATCGAAGCCGTAGCTCTGCGCGTTCCGGGAGCCGGCATTCATGTAGTTCCCCATCAGGAGAACCAGCTCCAACAGCCGGCTGAAGGACTTGCTTCTCCTCACCTGGGAAACATCCCAAAATAGCAGTTAGGCATTCATACATTCTGAACCCGGCAGACGACCAATCCAAACAGGCCGGTACCTGCCTGACATCCCACCCATGCACCCTGGAACGGGCCGGTCCGTCCGGACCGCAGTCAGCGGGACCGCCACAACTATTAACAATTATGTGGTGTTGCATTCTGGCCTCCGGTGCCCTAAGCACACCGGCACTTAATGTACTATAAGAACATAGACTTTCCTCATTAAGAAGCACAATGGATTCCAACCCCAAGATCCGCAACACAACAACCAAGAGAAAGGCCACATTCCTCCAGCTGAGCCCCACGGACTGGGGGGTACTGACCTCTTCACAGGCAGCGTTAACAGCCATGATGTCTGGCCGGAGGTTGTTGACCTGCTCCTCAAACTGCAGCTTGAACAGGATGGAGTTGAGACGAGGCCGGAGACGCTTCACATTGCTCATCTGGAGAACGGAGGAAGCAGTGAGAAGGAACAGATCAATGAAAGAGACGGAAAAAAGGGGGAATCAAATATGAAAAAAAGAGGACTACCACAGATCAAAGACCATCCAAAAGCTCTGAACCCATATCATCCCGTGACGCCAATCTCTAATCATCCCGTGACGCCAAGCTCAAATCATCCCGTGACGCCAAACTCTAATCATCCCGTGACACCAAGCTCTAATCATCCCGTGACACCAAGCTCTAATCATCCCGTGACGCCAAGCTCTAATCATCCCGTGAGGCCAAGCTCAAATCATCCTGTGACGCCAAGCTCTAATCATCCCATGACACCAAGCTCTGATCATCCCATGACACCAAGATCTCACCATCCCATGACACCAATATCTCAATATCCCATGACACCAAGATCTCACCAACCCATATCACCAAGAACTCGCAATCCCCTAATACATATCTTACCATCCCATAAACATCTTACTGTCCCATAATACCAATGCCCCACTATTTGTGAAATAAAAACTGTTCTGGTCCAAATGGAGGACTAAAATTCACAACCTCTGAACAACTTCAAAGCACTACAAAGTGGATAAGACGCCATTTAGAATGCAGACAGTGTCTTAATTGACTGTGTCTGGACATTATTTCAAACTGTGAGAAACAAAGTTGAAGCAGCAGCAAGCACAGCTTTCTACTTTGCACTTCAATGAAATTACTTCCAGGAGTTTTCCTTTTAGCAACACGGCCTAAATCGTCGTACTGAGTTCTTTGAGCATTTAACTGTCACTTACATAACAACTAAAACATTGTTGCTAGGCAATAACCATGGAATTTGGCAGAGATGATCTGATTGGGGATGAGGACTCACAAGTGAATTGTTATAGTCTGGAGCACAGCAAGAGGGGGGGAAGTCGAGGACAGAGGAAGAGGGGAGGAAGTCGAGAGCACAGGAAGAGGGGAGGAAGTCGAGAGCACAGGAAGAGGGGAGGAAGTCGGGTGCAGAGGAAGAGGGAGTTGGGTGCAGAGGATGAGGAAGTTGGGTGCAGAGGAAGAGGGGAGGAAGTCGGGTGCAGAGGTAGAGGGGAGGAAGTCGGGTGCAGAGGAAGAGGGGAGGAAGTCGGGTGCAGAGGAAGAGGGGAGGAAGTCGGGTGCAGAGGAAGAGGGGAGGAAGTGGGGAGAAGGTTGGGTGCAGATGAAGAGGGGAGGAAGTTGGGTGCAGAGGAGGAGGGGAGGAAGTTTGGTGCGGAGGAAGAGGGGAGGAAGTTGGGTGCAGAGGAAGAGGGGAGACCGTCTTACTGTTCTTACACAATTAACAATCAATTGGGAAATATTGCAACAAATAATTGTGAGATGATAGAACTCTGTTGGTCTGGTGGGAGCCGTACAGATGAACAAGGAGAGACAGAGAAAGAAATAAAGTAATAGACTGGGTGAGATAGGAGAAAGAAAGGGGAGTGGGAGATTAACAGGGGGGGGAAAGGAGAGTGAAAAAGGAGGCAAATGAGTGTCTCCCGCTAATTTCATTTGGGTTTGTACCTTGTAATCAACACCGGCCTGTTTGTGGTTCTCTGGGAGCCCTAGTGGCAGACGCATGAAGAACGCTAGACTCCCCCGGGAACCATGCTTATCGCAAGGCCCTACACGCATGTGATTCAACAAAAGCATTAGCATGTGGACGTCACATAAACAGAAACATCACAAGTAACGGCCACAAGGAGCACAAAAAAACATGCTACAACTGAGAAAACGCTGTGTGTGAAAGAAGAGAGAGATAGGAAGAGAGAGGGTGAGGAAGGAGAGAAAGAGGGGAAGGAGAGCGAGGGAAAAAGAAAGGATGAGAGAAAAGGAGAGAGAGAAGATAGAAAGTGAGACAGGAACAGAGTGCCTGAGAAGAGTGGACAGGAAGAGAGTGTGTGAGAAGAGTGAGAGAGGAGGAGAAGCACGCAGAATCAGTAAAATAAAAGGTCCCTTTAAACCTTGGATGCGAGTTGTGTCGATATAAAGCCCAGCCAGTCATCCAGTCAGCCCAGTTGGCCACCAGTCGCTGAGGCCTTCCTTCCTCCAGCCCACGCAGACATACATTAAGACACTGCAGAACCGAGCCGTGGAGCGGAACCAGAACTAACGATCCGTCCCCCACAGCATCCACTTCCTTGTATGGTGCCCAGCTTTGGACGAAGTCCAACGGGCCTCTGGGCAGGAAGAGCTCACCAATCAGCGGCACGGCAATCAACGGGGTTACCCGAGTTCAGACCTCTTCTGTTTCACTGTGTTATTAGACCCCATTAATCTATGGGGGATCCCTCCCCCTAACCCAGGCCCAGCGAGTGTCACTGTGTGTGTGTGTGTGTGTGTGTAAATACCCAGATAATATAACCCAGGCCCGGAGAAGCATGCTAAAGGAATGACACTGGAGGAAAGGTAATTAAAATACACTCAATCTCTGTCCCTCACTCCCCCCCAAACCCCCCCAGACACCTGTGGACTCGGCTGATCATTTCCTCACTTTAAAGCTAAACACAGTCACCCAATTATGTCCAGATCACTTTGTTAAGGAGCCATCCGGGCGGAGTTTTAAGCATGAACGACGGTAGATGGATTTACTACGCTACGCCGCTCAGCTCCACTGGAGAGAGACAGACTTTACACTACAACAGTGCTTGTTACGTCCTGGCAAAAGGTCCTGCACTGTATGTCCACTGCACTCCACAGCCACTGCGCATTGAAGCATCCGATTGGTCTTGTTATGACCGATTGAGTCAAGCAGACAGGATTATTTTAAAGACTCCTCCCCTAAATACTCTAGCGGAACAAAGGAAGCTGCATCTGCTGAAAAATGTAAAAGTCGCTGGGCTTGTGTGCTCCAGTGTTGTGAAGCTGAGTCGGCTGACACTCCTGTTCCCATGCTGAATGCTGACCTTTGACCCCCTGGTGACACTCCTGTACCGATCCCTGAATGCTGACCTCTGACCGCCTGGTGACCCTCCTGTTCCCATGCTGAATGCTGACCTCGGACCCCCTGGTGACACTCCTGTACCTATCCCTGAATGCTGACCTCTGACCCCCTGGTGACACTTCTGTTCCCATGCTGAATGCTGACCTCTGACCCCCTGGTGACACTCCAACTCCCCCTCCAGCCCCCCTGCTTCTCCTTGACCATTTCAAATGCTTTTTAAGGATTCTGTATTTGCCGGTGTTGAAGCAGTGATTTGTGGGTAGTCCAGCCTTGGCAACGCCCACTGGTAACATAGTGAAATAAATAACCAATTTGAGGCAATACGCTGCGACAAGTGGAATGCTCTCCCCTAGGACAATGGCCTTGTCTGTGATTCACTATGGCACCAGCGTGTGTGTGTGTGTGTGTGTGTGTGCGGAAAGGTTACTCACCACTACTCCAAATTGCTCTGGTTCAGACAGGCTGTTGTAGTCGTTTTTATACTTCAACAAAGCATTGAGCTGCTCCTGGTCAGGGAGGTGTTTCACCAAGTTCTGCAGACAGACAGGAGAACAGACAGAATAACAGACAGATTAACAGACAGATGCAGGGATGACGGGGAAAGAGAAAACAGACTCTAAGGTGGAAGACAGAGAGAGTTAATATTAGGAGAGTAACTGGGAAAAGTACTAAATGGGTGGTAAGGATTAAAAGAGGAAGAAGGAGCAAGAAGGGGAGAAGTATCAGAAGTATCGAGGAGGAGGAGGAGTAAAATAAAAAATGGAGTGGGCTAGAAGAGAGATGGCAACTATTCTAATTAGGGTTTGAGTTTAAAACAAAGACATTTAAAAAAGACAACCATGTTCATTACCTTTTCCAAGTGCAATTATAGATTCTAACAGTTTCATGTTAAATCAGGCCATGTTCTCCTCTCCTTATGCAGGGTCAAAACAAGTTTGAAATAGAAGTAATAACCTCAATCAAGATAATTGAGGACAAATCATTCTAAAGTAGAAAAGGTTAGAAAATTAACCTACGTAAAAGTAGGTCTGAATGAGTCTTTTCCCCTCAATGAGGCAGTTGGTGCTATGTGTTCATGTGACTGTGATGTTATAACCTGTCACACATAGACATGCATGTTTTACCGTGTTTGTGATGAGATGAAGCGAATATATATATATACACGCACAGTAATATATATATATATATATATATATATAAATAAAAATAATCCCCCCCTACACACACACACAAACAGAGAGACAGACAAAGAGAGACAGCTGCTATCTCCCTGCTGTAATGAGGCAAGACACAGACAAGAAGGTCAGGAATGAGAGCAGCACAGTGTGTGTGTGTGTGTGTGTGTACGTGTTAGGAAAGACGTTGAAAGGGCAAATGATGAGGAATGACAACCTTTTACTCCATCCTCTCCTTCAATTCCCCGTCTCTTCTCATGCAACTTCTCTGAACGCACAATGCAACTGACATCACAGAAATACCTGGTCTGTCTGTCTGTCTGTCTGTGTGGTTTGATCTGGAATAAGAGGGCTGTGGGTATGTTACGGTAGAGGTTATTGTAACAGGGCTGTGGGTATGTTACGGTAAAGGTTATTGTAACAGGGCTGTGGGTATGTTACGGTAGAGGTTATTGTAACAGGGCTGTGGGTATGTTACGGTAGAGGTTATTGTAACAGGGCTGTGGGTATGTTACGGTAGAAGTTATTGTAACAGGGCTGTGGGTATGTTATGGTAGAGGTCATACAAGTCCATTAACAAAAATGCTGGGTCGCTGAGTAAAAAGAAAAACAGAATGCAATGATGAGCAAATAATTTAAACCCAATATAAAAAAATCTGGAATATCTCCTCCTCCGCATCAATCACCTGTGGGGTACCTCAAGGCTCTGTCCTTGGCCCCATCTTATCCTCTTAATATAAGCATCCCTTGGGCTCCATCTTTCAGAAATAGAACATCTCTTACCATTGCTATGCCAATAAAACACAGTTTCACTTTCCCCTAAAAACTTGGTGACAATACATTTCAGAAATTACTTTACTGGCTAGCTACAAATCTTCAATTACACAACCGACGTTGTTGTAGTTGGCCCCTCAGACTCCACCAAATGTATTGTTAGTAACCTAGGGCCTCTCTCCAACAATGTTCATAGCTATGCATAAAATCACACTTTTTAGTAAACGCTGTTGTCGGGTAACTTTTTCCAGCTCTGGGCCATTGCCAAATTGAAACCCATTCTTACTTTCAAGGATTTGGAGACTAATCTATTGCAACTGTTGTATGCAAGTCTTCCAGTTTTCCTTGTCTCGCCTATAACTGGTCCAAAATGCAGCTACTAGGCGTTTAATTGATACATAGAAAAGAGACAGCATAACTCCTGTATTGGCCTCTCTCAACTGGCTACCTGTTAAATATAGGATTGATTTTGAGGTACTTCTATTTGTTTTTAATTCACTACATGGATCAGCACAATGCTATATTTCTGACCTCCTTATCAACCACTCTTCCTCAAGGTTCCTTAGGTCTTCCAAACAATTGGTTTTGTGTTCCACCGTCCAGATTAAAGTTTAATGTGCTTTTTCTGTAGCTGCACCAACGTTGTGGAATAGCCAACCTTTAAATAATAGGTTTTGCCACTAGCAGCAACATATTTAAATCCCACCTTACAACCCATCTTTTTTCTTTAGCATTTGAGTCTGCAAATGTGTAGGAGGTTGTGTTTAAGTCGGTCGTGTCTTATGAAAATATGTTTAGCTTGCTATGTGTTTTATCTATGGTTTTCCTAGCTGTTCTAGACACTTTTTGTTTGATTTTTGTTTGATTGTAAAGCACTTTGGCTTTTTTTTTATTTTAAATGTGCCTTATAAATACATCTGACTTGATCGGGGGTCCAGATGCCCCCGGGGCAGCGTTTTGACACGTTGCTGGCTTGAAACTCAAACTAGGATCGTATTTTGCCAAAAAATAAAAACATTCTCAGTTTCAACATATGATATGTTGTCTTCGTACTATTGTCAACTAAATCTAAAGATAAAAGACCTGCACATCATTGCATTCTGTTTTTACAAGCATTTTACACAGCCCCCCCTATTTTGAGGTTGTAGTAGTTACCTGAATCATGGGTTCAGTGAGCTGGTCCTCGTCCACCTCCAAGACGGCCCGTCTGATCTCCTCGTAAGGCATCCTAAAGGACCCCAGGAAGATAGCTGAGCGGACACAGAAACAGGGAGAGATGAGAGGCAGACAGAGTGATATAAATATGTGGCATAAAGTAAGCAGATCGACAGAGAGGGGAAGCCTTTTCAAGTCTGGTTGGTCTGTCTGTAAGGCATAATGAGGTACAGTAGGTATGGTAATGTAGCAGTGTTCAACTCTGACCTGACAAGGTCCAGCGCAAGCCGGTCTTCTGTTCTACCTCATCATTATCTTCACCCACCTTGGGTCTAAATAAGTGCCTGGTTAGAAAGTTTAAATGAAACAAACTGGCTTTGAGGGACCTAGGGCCTTGCTAGACAGATCGCAGGCCTTTATAACTTAGCGTCTACAGTTTCCCAGGCCTTTATAACCTAGCTTCAAGGATTCCCCCAGGCCATTATAACCTAGGGTCTAGACTTTCCCCAGGCCTTTATAGTTGAGCTTCTAGGATTCCCCCAGGCCTTTATAACCTAGGGTCTAGACTTTCCCCAGGCCTTTATAACCAAGCTTCTAGGCTTCCTCCAGGCCTTTATAACCTAGGGTCTAGAGTTTCCCCAGGCCATTCTAACCTAGCGTCTAGACTTTCCCCAGGCCTTTATAACTTAGCTTTTAAGTTACACAGAGACAAACACACACACAGACACACAATTAGTTCCTCTGTGGTTATACTCCCTCATGCTATAATTTCCCTCGTGCATAATATATTAATCATCATCATTAGACTCCTCCAACTCTAACACACGAAACAAAGGTCACATGCCTGCTAAATACAAACCCATGGAGACAGAGATAGAGTTAGATATAGATATATGGAGTGCCTATCCAATAACCCTGGCATACGTTGACTTTAATACCAAATGTCAAACGCTGGTTAACAAATACAAATTATGTATGTCTGAGTGTATTTCTTTGCATGTATCTATGCATATTTGTGTGTTTATGCGTGCATATGTTTATGCATGTGTGTGTATGTGTATGTAATTGTGTGTGTCAGTGTGTCCACAGAGGGAAAACACACAGAGGTGCAAAATGCAAGTGCACTCTAAATACTTCATCTGAATCCACAATCACAGGGTTGGAATGACTCAAACTATTTAAAGGAGATGGACACTTAAACATTCATGACCACGGGGCAGCGCAGGGTGGAGAGGCAGAGTGAGAACTCCATGGTTGCTTTGCCTTGGATTTAGACAGGCCTGCAATCCAGAGGCCACGTGCTGTCACCCTGAGACGGCCGAGAGACCCAGACACCAGGATGACAAGTCTGGACCGGCTACATAAGGGCCGGGAGTTAAGGACTGCTCAATGTAGAGGTCAAATAAGCGGGCCACTTTGAGGACAAGCATCTTCCCTGCAATCAGCCTGGCTAATCCCCCAAAACAGGACCCCCAGCGACAAACCAGGCACATTGAACTACAGAATGTCAGCAGACAAGCAGGTTGCGGGTCTATGTCGCGTGAGGAGTTGGGTAAAACCTCTTACTGCCATTGTCACCAAGCTCCACATAGTAAAGAATGGTTTCCAGGTGAAAGCTGTGTGAATCCGGTTGCTATGGAAATGTGAATGTGGTCCTGCAAGTCTGCTTAGAGGACACTTAAACCAAATATATAGATTATCGTGACGTTATAAACAGACAGACGTATACTAGACAAATGAGACATTTATAACCCTAACCATAACCCTAAACCGAAAATGAACAACACAGATTGCGACATCATGCCCTATTGATAGATTATTCCCTAAACCTAACCCCTAAGCCAGAACTCGCATTTGCCCTAGAGGGTACATGCCAAAATAACTTGTGGTGATAGATTATTCAGGTTTTACAACCTGTGTTGAGACGTCAAGTCCCTAGTCCCACACAGAGACACACACACACACACACACCACTAATGTGCTACTTCTTGTTCTCCCACCTGTTTTCTAGATCAAAACAATCCAATTCATGTTCATCATCAGTGTGTGTGTGTGTGTGTGTGTGTGTGGATAAGCCCAGAGAGGCCAGGTGTTCCAGTCCTCTACACACAGCAGGCTATTCAACCTTCACCTCCTTCACCTCCACACGCAGCCTCCTGTTCAGAATCCCAAGATGCCGTGATTGGTCGAATGACAAAAAAAATAAAAACATGAGGAAAGAGGGTAAAGGAGGAGCCAGAGGAGAACATAATGTGACAGCTGCCATGATGCCTCACCTGTGAGCCGGAACAGAGCGAGGGAAGGAGGAACGGAAGGGGATGGAGGAACGGAAGGGGATGGAGGAGGATCGGAAGGGGAAGAAGGAGGAACGGAAGGAGAGGAAGGAGGAACGGAAGGAGAGGAAAGCACACACAATAATCTTTCTGGTAGCGCATGAGTGAACCCATCCGATAGAAATGCATCCTCTAGAGCGAGGAGGAGAGAACTAATAGAAAGCTGAAGGAGGTGAAATGCATCCTCTAGAGTGAGGAGGAGAGAACTAACAGAAAGCTGAAGGAGGTGAGATGCATCCTCTAAAGTGAGGAGGTGAGAACTAACAGAAAGCTGAAGCAGGATTGTCAAGAACCAGATGAAAAGCGAGGGGGGGACATCAAGGGGCGAGTTTGCACATTCTGACCCCAGTCCAGCCTGTCTGAATGACTGACAGATGACTGAGCCCATCTGCACCACCCACACGCTCCACCTGAGCCCTCTCCATAAGCACCACCCACACGCTCCACCTGAGCCCTCTCCATAAGCACCACCCACACCCACCACCTGAGCCCTCTCCATAAGCACCACCCACACGGCCCGCCTGAGCCCTCTCCATAAACACCACCCACTCTCCATAGGCACCACCTACGCCCTCCGCCTCTACATACTCAACCACCTATCAACGCAAGCCAGCCACAACGGCGCTTCCCAAACACCAGGCCTGTTCCCGGCACGACGCACCACTTCAGAACCAGACCCGCGGCGAAACCCAGGGCACTACGCAGGGAGTAGGACGTGGTTTGGGAGAGCGCCACTCCAACGAGCGCCGCGTCTCCGGTTCCCGCGTCCCCAGTCGGAGCCAGCTGTGGCAGAACACTAACGAAGAAGCCAAGATCAAAGAAGCGCTAGAGAAGACAAATGCACACAGCACAATGTTTAAGGAAATACACGTGTGTATCTATGGTGAAAAGGTAGAACACGCACTCAGACACGCGTGTAATTCTCTGCTTAAATAGATTTTTTGGGGGGGTCTTGATGAACCTCTTTTCCTCCATTGTTCTCCGTCAGTAAACATCTCTGCTCACAGCACATTCTGAAACCAGCCCGGGGCCTGGAAGGCAACACTTCTGAGATGCTTTGAACAAGTGTGTGTGTCTGTCGGTACTCACATAGGTTCTGAGCGATCTTTGGGTCCAACACCTTGAGCTGTTTGATCCTCTTCTTGATGGATCTCTTAGCCTCTAGAGCCTGCTCATCCAGAACGGCTGCAGAAACACACACGCACTGTGTTAACATTTAAATAGACACACACACACAGACACACAGATCTGTAAAAGATGCAGCCATAAAGTAATGCTAGATTAGCCTTCATAATAAATAACAATGAAGTCAGACAGAGGTCAAAGTAGGGACACAGTGGCATTCCAGCACTTTAGGAACGATCACATTTACAATCTAGATGAATAATAACACGCTGATCTTCTGACGAGCAGCTAACACGCTGATCTACTGACGATCTGCCAACAGGCTGATCTACTGACGAGCTGCCAACAGGCTGATCTACTGACGAGCTGCCAACAGGCTGATCTACTGACGAGCTGCCAACAGGCTGATCTACTGACGAGCTGCCAACAGGCTGATCTACTGACGAGCTGCCAACAGGCTGATCTACTGACGAGCTGCCAACAGGCTGATCTACTGACGAGCTGCCAACAG
>JACXGK010011349.1:0-16313 GCA_016801125.1 Novumbra hubbsi
GCGGTGGCCCCGCAGGGGGCGGCAGCGGCCGCGTCTCATCAGGGGGAGGCGGCAGCTCCGCAGGGGGCGGCGGCGGCTCCGCAGGGGGCGTTAGCGGCGGCGGCTCGTCCGGGGGAGATAGCGGCGGCGGCTCATCCGGGGGAGGCAGCGGCGGCGGCTCCGCAGGGGGCAGCGTCTCAGCTGGGCACGTCAGGGGCGGCATCTCAGCTGGGCACAGCAGGGGCGGCGTCTCAGGGGCAGCGTCTCAGCTGGGCACGTCAGGGGCGGCGTCTCAGCTGGGCACGACAGGGGCGGCGTCTCAGCTGGGCACAGCAACGGCGGCGTCTCAGCTGGGCACGGCAGACTGGCCCTGGGGGCAGGGAGCGGAAACACTGGCCCTCGGGGCAGGGAGCGGGACACTGGCCCTCGGTGCAGGGAGCGGGACACTGGCCCTCGGTGCAGGGAGCGGGACACTGGCCCTCGGGGCAGGGAGCGGGACACTGGCCCTCGGGGCAGGGAGCGGGAAGCTGGCCCTCGGGGCAGGGAGCGGGAAGCTGGCCCTGGGGGCAGGACACGGGAAGCTGGCCCTGGGGGCAAGACACGGGAAGCTGGCCCTGGGGGCAGGACACGGAAGCTGGCACTGGGGGCAGGACACGGGAAGCTGACCCTGGGGGCAGGACACGGGAAGCTGGCCCTGGGGGCAGGACACGGGAGACTGACCCGTGTGGCTGAAGCCGGAAACGGAACGTGTCTCTGGGCTGGAGCCGGAACAACCACGGTCTGACGTGGGGAAGGTGCTGGAACGTGGACCGGTCGTGGAGCTTGTGGCGGGACAAGGGCCGGACGTGGAGCAGGTTCTGTGACGTGGTACCGGTCGTGGAGCAGGTCCAAGACGAGGGTCTGACGTGAAGCAGGTGCTGGGACGTGGGGCGGTCTTGGAGCATGTGCAGGGACGAGGGCCGGACGTGAAGCAGGTGCTTTGACGTGGACCGGTCGTGGAGCAGGTGCCGAGACGAGGGTCTGACGTGAAGCAGGTGCTGGGACGTGGGGCGGTCGCGGAGCATGTGCTGGGACGAGGGCCGGACGTGGAGCAGGTGCTGGGACGTGGACCGATCGTGGGGCAGGTGCTCTGGCACCGGTGGTATTCCTAGAGGGCCCTGGAGCGACAGCTGTTCGCTTCCCAGGACCCTTGGCACTGGTGGTGCGACGAGCAGGCGCTTTCCCACGAGCTGCCTGTTTACCAGGCCCCAACCCGGGATGCCTGGCTAGCCTGCTCCCTTCCCAGGGAGACAGGCGGGAGCCCGCGGTCAGCGCAGACAGGGACAGATACTCGGACGGCCTGGATCTCCCCTCAGGTACCAGCCATGGCACCCCAGGTAGCCCTGATAGGCCCCCCAAAAAAAACATTTGGGGGCAACCCTGGGATGCGGCCATGCTGGGTTCTGAGGTAACCCATGGTACTCGGGTTGAAGGTGGACTTGTCCACCCCCTGTTGACACCCCAGCCTGGATCATCATCAGGAAGATCCCAGTCCCAGTCCTCAGTCCTCATAAAAGTGTTTATATTAAAAAAATATGCAGATTTCCTTTAGGGTTTGCAGAAGGCAAATACACAGAGGTAGATCAACAACAAATTCACCAAGGTCTGGACCTTTGTTTGAGAGATTAAAATGTTAAAACCTATTCAATTGGATGAAATTCATCTACAGGTAAATTGGGATAAGTGAAAACATTATTACTGACGGTGTCCATAAAAGATTTAACCCATTTAAACATTTAACAAGCTAACATATTGTGGTGAATTTCAGCAACTCAATTTAGGAGTTATGAGGTGATGTAGATTTATATTTACCATGCGGCACAAGGGCAATTTTCTATGGAAAAGCACATGCATAATAAATATTTTTCAAATTGATATGCTCAGTGACGGGATTACTGGAAGTTCTCGAACACTCTCTAAGATGGCAATAACTTTGAGGAGAGTTTGTCGCCACTCAATGAAGGCATATGTCAGAAGAAAGGGCCAACTTGTCGGACAACACAGAGAATTTCGGTCATAAACGAAAGGTAGGTGACTTTCTACTTTACAGTATGTTAACAAAAATGTGTGATTTGACACATTGTTTTTTCAGTACTGTGCAAAAGTCTTGGGCCACTGAGAAAATGGTGCAAAGCTATTTATTTGGGCAGTTAGTGTTGCCTTGTTTTGAAACACTATATAACATTTATACCAAATACCAATAAGGGTGAATACAATGATAATTGGAAAGAAGTCAATATGTTGTCCAAAAGGTAATTAATGTCTCATAAGTTATCTAGCCATCTTCCATTATATTGACTGCCTACAAAGAACGTATTTTTTTTTTTTTTTGCTCTGCCTTATTTTAGGGGGAGAGGTGTTGCTGAAAAAGCAGTAAACCTAATTCAAACTCACCCTGCAAGGCACATATCGCAGGCACTGCTCCAGACCACTCAGCCAAACACTTTTTATTGAATATTGAAGTTTACTTGAGTTCATTCTAATGTTATTTTATTTTTATTTTTTTTACAAACACTTAATGTCCAAATAAACACGTAATGCCCAGATAAACAGCTATAAACACTGTAGTCATGTGGCAAACTACTGTATGTGCACTGCAGGGTGACTTTGTTTTCTTCATGTCTGTTTTTTTCAGTATGGATGAGGAAGGTTTGCGTCAACATGGGCTAGAAGAAAGTGGGTGTTGGTGGAGGAGGCCCATTCTGAGACTGGTTAAGCGCAGGTCCAGACTGGTACCCTTAATTAAGCAACATATGTATCCTGGAAGCCAAATCATCAGTGACGAGTGGCGGGCTTACAGAGGCATGCTCACCAGGCTTGGCTATCAGCATTTCTCTGTGAACCACAGTCAATGGTTTGTGAACCCAAGAACAGGAGGCCATACACAAAATCTGGAGAGAGCATGGTCTACTTTCAAAGGGGTTATATGGCGGATGAGAGGGACCAGAACCGAGTCCATGGTAAAGGAGCACCTCTGCCTAAATGAGTGGACCTACTGGCTTGGCAAGCGCCACAGAGATCGTCTACTTGGGAGATTGTTGAAGGACATTCGTCGCATGTTCCACTTATAAGCTTGAAATATATATATATATATATATATATATATATATATACATAATTTGTAGATCAGTTAAGCTGTGAATTATGTTATTGTGTAACTTTAGTACCTGCGTTCATTTTAACTTCTAGTTTGGGAGTTTATAAGCACAAGGCCCAATTGTTTGTTTTTATCTATTATTTTTACCAGGACTATTATTTATTTCAGATTTAATGCTCACGCCTTATCTTCTTGTGTGTTGATGTTCTGTTGTAATAAAAATCCTGCAGGAACATGGTTACGTCTGGTAACTAATGCACTAATACTTAATTAAGAGTAATTAATGGTGTATAACCATCTGCCAGTTATATTCAGCTATTAATAAACTAATGAAGCAATACAACTAGAGTTCTTTAGCATAATGACGTAACAACAAGAAATAATACACAGGATTGACAACAGCTACTATTGGCCAAGATGGACAAAAGAAAGTAAGTAAGTAAGCAACAAGTAACTAAGCAAGAATTAAGGTTACCTGGCTTCTATTAATTGACAGTATTCAGCAACAAATTAGTTGGGGGAAAGTTGTGGTTTGTTAAAGGAATTAGGGTTATTATATATGTTGCCTTCTAAGAAATTGCTTAATTTGAACTGATTATGTTCTATAATATACATTTAATTGTTTATGTTATAATGAAAGGCACTAAATCTTGAATCTATAGTTACATCATGTTATGATAGAAAGACTGCCCAACCTCTTCAAGGCTGAGGGAAATTCTGATATGAAAAAAGAAAATAATCAAGTCAAAATTGGTTAACAGAAGGCCACATCAGATGGAAAAAAGTGAAACCTCCAAAAGGAAGGAGAACAAGGGTGTTACGACAAGTCTATGTCAAGGGCCAGGGCACCATGATCAGATATTCAGCGGGGGTCTGAATAGGTTGTGAGAGAAAGAGTGATGCACATGAGGGGCTACATGGCCCCTGGGATGTCCTTGGGGGTTTCTGGAACCAAAAGGACTTTGACATAGCAGATAGTCATAGTTCTGGGGTTGGAGCTGTCCAATGCTTGATTAACAACTCAATTCAGATCGCCACCAATATTAACAGGTCTGTGTTCAGAGCTGGAATTTTCCCCAACAACCCATTGGCTAATTCAACATAATCAGTGTATACGTTGAACAAAACTACTGGTGTGTGCAAGAAGGTGCCTGTTACGACTATATTCCTTCCATTACTGTCAGAGTTTACACCAGTATCCGAGGAAGGAATTCTTTGGCTAATCAAAATTGCAACTATTCTGGAGTAAAGTGTGAATGGAAAACCTGACTAAACCTGAAGTATTGCAGCATTGAGTGTGGCTTTGTGCCTAAATGGGTCTCTTGCAGAAATACCACATCAGCATTTTGCTTCTTTAAGTGGTGGAAAACTCGACACCTCTTGACGAGAGTATTCATCAATTTGGTATTCCAAGCCCGTTCACAGTGCTAGTACCCATATTTAGCCATATTAAATTACCAAAAAAAAGTGATAAAACCTTTGCGAGGAAAAAGAGAAAGTGTGGATAGAAGAGTATAGCCCTCCAAAAAACTGCTAAAACATAAACACATGTATAAATATCCCTTCCCCAACCATGCCTCTCGCCCACACCTATTGTCTTCTTCCCAACGTAGTTACTGGGTGAGAAGTAATGTCACATTGTACCCCTGATAGAGAACAACAAATAAACAAACACAACAAGTGATCAGAGACCAAAAATTATTGCTGTGCAGTAATTCAGTGACCGCCCAGAAAAAAAAACTGTCCTACCACTCATGTAGCTTTGTAACAATATAGTGACAAGCACAACAGCAAATAGCAGCGTCCTTCAACTCAACAAAATAGCGCTACTGAAAGAGGGCTTAGGAAGTAAAATTGCAACTGGCCAAATGAGTGGGTAACATGGTGCCCAATGCATCTGAAAAGTGGTGATCAAACTTCAGTTTCTCCCCTCTGTGTTCAACACATGAGATTAGATTGTCTTTGAACAGTACAGTACAGTACAATGAAATGCAGTGTGCATCCAACCAGAAGTGGAAAAATGAACAGTTCAAATGCAGTGTATCAATATACCGAATGCTCCAATGTACAAGCCTAAAAACTTCAACTGAAGTGTGGCCAGTGAAGAGGGCTGGTTAGCCAAAGCTGGGTCGGATCAGATCCTAACTGTGATACTGGGACAACCTAAGACAGTCACAGTCGTGCATCTGGTCACATAACACATGCTTGCACAATTGCTGAAACAGTGTACGGTACCTTCGGAGCATTAAAAGAATCATGCTTGACAGTCCTGGGAAGGAAGTTGGAGTAGTAAGTCAAGAGTAAACAGAAACGAGTAGGAGCCCAGGTGCCACCTATGCTGAACCTGTCGGGCCTTCCATGGGTGTAGGCTTCGGCCACACCTGTTGTGTCATGTCAGTATAGTAAAACTTGTGCGGTTCTGCACAATTGATGTTATGTTTTGAGTGTCTGGGTATGCTTGTGCAGGCATTAAAAAACTAATAAAAAACAAGAGGTTGTTGAAATCATGATAATATTGAAGGTGCTCATACCTGATCCGCAACCAAAAAAATCAATTGCGCATTGTAAAAAAGTGCAAATATGCAAGCAGAATAGACAGTACAAACAGAATACATTAGTGCAAGTGGCAGAGGTGTCAAAGTGTAAATATGCAATACGAAATGCAAAGTATGCATTGTGCAAATGGCAAATAAATTAATAAGGTAGTTATGTGTAGAGCAAAAGGTAGTGGAGGAGGTTCGGCTAGGGGCGGGTCACAGATTTCAGCAGGGTAATATAGAGTATTTTTTGTGTTTCACATATCCAAATAAAGAATGTACTAATTAATTCATTAAATAACCACAGTATTATATAAGCAATATTTTAGTAATCCATAAGATGTCACAACAATGAATGTATTAAACTGCATGTATCAATAAATAATGTCAATCAGTATCAATTCACAAATCAAGTATGTACTGAGTGTAGTATAAGCACACTTGGAAACAAAGAACACTAGAAGACGAGGTCATCATTCATGATTCCTCACCAGAAAGACTCTAAACCTGTTCTCTGGGACAACATCCTTTATACCACCATATCACCCTGCCTCCCTTAAACTCTTCCCAGGCCTTTGGGATCTCTCGAGGCCAGGTGGCAAATGAGTTGAACAATAAGTTAACTCATTCCCTGAAATTATCATAAAGGCATGATCCAAATAACACGAGATAATACATGGTATAAATGTGTGTGTTCAAGAGTTGTACTTCGGTTTTTTCTATAGAAACTGCTCGGCTTTGTGAATCTTCATTAAAGTCTATTTTGATTTTACAACCTCTGGATCTCTGAATTTCTTGCATCTTTTTGAGATGTGAAGGGCATTTTCCACAACATAATTGGCGTCATGTGAACAGGATTGGCCAAGGGACGCATGGTGGACGGCTGTCTGGACCGTGGAGGTTCAGGTTGCACAGACGAGATGCGACCACGTAAAAAAAAAAAGTGAGCAAGTTCTTAGTATAGTATATTAGTCTGTGTAACTTGAACCACCTAGTCTGGCAGAAGGACACCAAGTAAGGTCTCACCAAATTTAACGAACTGTATTTGTGATGCAAGATAGGGGTTTTGAAATCAATCTTTCTGTGTAAGCATGCTAACATGTCTGTATAATAACCTGTAAATATTTAGAGTTGCAAGTGAGGGCCTGTGATTGATACGTAGGAGACCACCTAGCGTAAGTCAAGCCAGGTGAAGTCCGGCATTCCCGCTTGAAAGGTCACAAGGGCAGTAGGGTGCCGGCAGCCGTGGTTGGCGACCTAGCAGAAGTGGCTGAGGGTTGTCGCGGTGTGGGTGTGTGGGGCAGGTTTGTGTAGACGATAGCTACCTGCTTATCAGGGGAGTGACGGCTACCTGTGGATCAGGTCGGAGACGGTGTCAACAGACTATACAGTGAATAGGAGTGGTTGTTGGAGTATGTACATGTGATTGTCTGACTGATGACTGGGGAAAGGCCAACTGACGTGTCCTAGCACCTAACAGGGTTTCTCGGTGGCGGCAGTACAGAAAAACTCTAGTTCCTTTTTGGGCTTGTAATGTATGTATGTAACTGTCTGGTTGTGGAACCGGAGGTTAAATGTTGTAGGCTCAAGCGAAGCCTAGGGTTATGTGTAAGGTGGAATGTGTACATAAAGAGATGTATGTAAATGGGTATATGGCTGACTAAGTTGGAAAAGACGCGTTGTGCTTATTGGCATGTTGATACAGTGAGCTATTGTAACTACAGGAGATAAATATTTGCTGTAACCACGTGGTTCCCAGTAATTTTTAGACTACAGAAGAGTTGGAATCCCTAATTAGGTTAGGATCTAGGATAGGCCCAATAAAACTGAGAATTAATTTCCAACTTCATAAAAACACACATCCCACACATAGTCATATCTCATTAGAAGCTTTCACGGCTAGACTCTGGAACACACACAGACATAGACAGGCAGAGGAGGAGGCCAGGGAAGGAGTGTGGCTCTAGATAACGGTAAAGAATACAAAGGTTGGTTAGGGATAATTGGTATAACATGAATTGGTTTTACCTGTATAAACTACTCTGAATATTAGAAAGTGGAGCTAAATAATATTAAGTCTCAGTCAACTATTTTTGTTGCTTAAGTAGATTCGAGGCCTGTTTGTACTGTTTTAACCACTCTAAAATAAGGTGATAGTCATACATTTTTGCCAGCGATTCCAGATAGAATAACAATGGCAGGAACACCGGTAGAGGTGTTAGCAAATATATTCCCTCTGTGTGAGGAGGATATTAAAGCCATCTCAGAGAGGCTAGAGAGAAGGACCAGAAAGTTAGCAACAAAATGGCCCAAGGAAGGAACTTTTGATTTTCTTAAGTTGCTTAAGTAGATTCGAGGCCTGTTTGTACTGTTTTAACCACTCTAAAATAAGGTGATAGTCATAAATTTTTGGCAGCGATTCCAGATAGAATAAGGCATTACGTAGAGCAGAAACAATGGCAGGAACACCGGTAGAGGTGTTAGCAAATAGATTCCCTCTGTGTGAGGAGGATATTAAAGCCATCTCAGAGAGGCTAGAGAGAAGGACCAGAAAGTTAGCAACAAAATGGCCCAAGGAAGGAACTTTTGATTTTCTTAAGTTGCTTAAGTAGATTCGAGGCCTGTTTGTACTGTTTTAACCACTCTAAAATAAGGTGATAGTCATAACATTTTGGCAGCGATTCCAGATAGAATAAGGCATTACGTAGAGCAGAAACAATGGCAGGAACACCGGTAGAGGTGTTAGCAAATAGATTCCCTCTGTGTGAGGAGGATATTAAAGCCATCTCAGAGAGGCTAGAGAGAAGGACCAGAAAGTTAGCAACAAAATGGCCCAAGGAAGGAACTTTTGATGTCTCACACTGTGAGGAAATTGAATTAATCATAAAGAACTATAAACCAAGGGATAACACTGAGAAAAGACAGAAAAAAAGGGATAAAGAGAGGGAAGTAATAAAGCTATTCTCAGCAGAAGGGAAGGGCCAGCTAGATAGCATAGCTAAGGCAAGAGCAATGCTGCGTGTAGATGTAGCAAATAACATAGGGAAAGCAGGGTGATCAGAATCTCTGCACCCGTATTAGGGGACACAGTGCCCAATGATCACAGGTTTGGTAGAATTCACAGGGAATATCGAAACTACTGATACGCCCTGGTTAACACAGAACTCTCCCCCACACAGGCCCAATGTAAGCTCCACTCCAGTCCGAAACAAGGATAGCAAGGGAAAGAATGAGGCAAAAATGGATTGCTATGCGGGTTGTTGTGAATTATTGGGGGGACAGGTTAAGGGGCGATGTGAGGCAGAGGAAGGGAATGCTGAGAGAGGGAGGGAGGAGACAGAGAGAGAAAAGGCTTTAGAATGGTCCTTGGAGCAGGGCCAAACTCAAGATGACATGAGGAAAGAATTGCTATAAATGATGGAGAGGAGTGAATACAGGGAGAGGATGATGAGAAACATGGAGGCAGATCTTGAGGACAGATACAGGGGTAATTTAAAAGGATTTGGGGACAGGTCAGGAGACAGTCAGAATAGAGGGGTAAGAGATCTGGATGAGAGGAGGGAGTGTGAGGCAAAAGCAGACGATAGTGAAGAAACAAGGAGCAAAACTCGTCGACAGCTTCCTATCCTAATAAAAGGCACAACCCCACAGTATGTACCATGGCCCACACAGGATTTGGAGGGTTTAGTAGCCAGGTTACCTTCATAACGGGACAGGAAAGTGGATTAGAGCAGTGGAAGAACAAATTATGGGGAAAATACTGGCAGTGTGAGACATAAAGGCCCTGTTGGTCAGAGTGTTGGATATGACTAAAATGGAGGCGGTGCTAAGAGACAGTGGTATGGGACAAATGATTGGAGAAATCGTAGATGGTGGCACTACATTTGATCACTACCGACAGCAAATGTGGGCGGCCTTGAGGGCAGAGTATCCGGCTATTATTTACTCTGATGTGTTGAAGGGCACACCGCTGGGGGAAACAGAGAATCTTGCTGTGTATTTGCAAAAGTAGCTGGAACGGTGGAGACTAGAGACTGAAAAAGACCCTGAAACTGATAACCTGGTATCTTTTATGTTTAGAAAGGCACTGGAGGCAACTCCAGTTAAAAACAAACTGGAGGAGGAGGTGGCGCTGTTGAAGTCCAAATCACACAAGGAGTTTAGAGACCATTTCATCCACGCAGTGGAGAAAAGGATAACAGACCAGGGGAAGGAGATCCTGAGGAAACTCTCCCAGATGCAACTAGACGAACTGACTAAAAAGAAAAAAACACAGGCCCCATTTTTCACTACAACCACCGCTGAGGAAGGTATTATGGCACCCGTCTTTCAGTGAGGTCGGCCCACACACATTCCTCAGGGCCCGCAGGATCCCACTAACACGCCAGTAGGAAATGTGTACACACAGCCCCCTAGACCGGGTAGAGGTTTTAGGGATGAACCAACAACCCATCCCGATAGAACCAATGCCTGCTGGGGGTGTAATCAGCCAGGTCATATAAAGGCCAAATGTCCTGTGAACCCATGGGTTTCTAGTCAAGACAGAGGGTACAGGCAGAATAGGAGACAAAATACTTGGCATGAAACCTGGCAGCCGCCACATTCCCAGGGCCCTGTAAACCCAGACGCAGGCCCCAATCAGCAATATTGACGGTGCCCAGAGAATCCAAGGGGGGAGGGCCAGTATGCAGCTTTAACTGTACATTCTGAGCAAGAACCAATACTGCAGGTTCAGTTAAACAATAAGGATACACCCATGATGGTAGACACTGGAGCGACTTACACATGTGTAAGTCCAAAATATGCCTCATACCTCCCCATGTCAGGAACATTTGCCAAAACAGTAGGACTCTCGGGTATTAGACAGTTAACCCTTATGACAGCTCCAGCAGCTCTAACCACAAAGGGAAGATCGGCTAAACTCCCCATATTGGTTTCAGACAGCACCCCTATAAATTTATTAGGACCTGATGCCTTATGTCAGTTACATTTACAGATCCTATGTTCCCCGGACGGGTTGATAATTGACAAAACAGGGGTTGTTAAACAAATGGTAATGTAAAAGGCCTCACTTGCTAACGTCTATTGGATAGGAAACATATGGGGCAGATACATCAAGGCTCAGATGCCACAGTCCAGGATGCCCTTAATGGGTCATCATTGTACATTACGGTATGATCCCTACCAAGATAGGATTTTTGAACAACTATGGTTGATGGATGTGCATGGCAGACCTGCTCCTATGGTGTCACAACACCTAATTATTGGTCCACAGGGGGCGGCAATGGATGTCAGTGATGCTCAAGATTCAGATCTGATAGACAAATGGTTTGATGTATACAGTTCCAGTCCACACATAACTTTGAGAGTCAATAGGGGTTCCGTTTAAAAGATTTAGGCCCCAGGATGAAAAAGGCAAGCCATGTTGAGTGGGAGCATACTGATAACCTACTTATCCTTCGTTTCCCTGAAAGAGACTTACTCAAGGTTATTTGTTTTGCAGAAATGAAGGGGGAGCCGCAGGAGGTGGAGATTACTGCAGCACAGCAAGTACTGATAGGAGACCCTGTAAATAGACAGGAAATGTTGAGAAAGGAGATGGAACAGTTGGTTCCTTCACAGGTGTGATCAAAGCATGACACTGATGTAGGTTCTGTGAAATCTGCCAGTCCGGTGTATATAAAGGTGAAACCTGGGTCCAAACCAGTTTGGAAACGGCAGTACCACATGAAACCAGAGGCAGCGGCTGGCATTCAGCCAACTATTGAGGAACTGTCTGATGTCACTGTGTTTGAGGATACAATCAGTGATTGTAACACACCACTGTTCCCTGTGTTAAAGGCAGACAAAAAGAGGTGGCGCTCGGTTCATGATTTGCGACCTATCAATGACATTGTAGAGGATTGTCGGGCGGAAGTTCCCAACCCACACACGTTGTTGACTAACATTCCCCCTGAGGCTAAATATTTCACTGTAATTGATTTGTGTGGGGCATTTTTTTGTGTTCCTCTGGCAGAGGAATGCAGACATCTCTTTGCCTTTACCTACGGTGGTAAGCAGTACAGATACACACGCCTACCTCAGGGGTTTAAACATTCCCCTCACATTTTTAACCAGGTACTGAGGGCCGATTTGGAGGACCTTGGAAGGTCCTGGAAGGCACACTGCTTCAATATGTTGATGATTTGTTGATTTGTTTTCCCACTTTAGAACAGTGCCATGCTGACTCTGTGAAGGTGCTACTCAGACTGGCGGAGGGTGGACACAAGGTGTCCCCTACTAAGCTACAATACTGCCAGGCAATGGTGGAGTACCTGGGCAGGACCATAGGTCACCAGCTGAATGCCATAGCACCAGCTCAGCTAGAAGGGGTGAGTAAAGCACTGCTACCTCAGACTGTTGGTCACATGCTGACCTTTCTGGGATTGACGGACTTTAGCTCCAATTGGATTGAGGACTATGCCATTAAAGTAGCCCCCTTACGGGACTTCATGAAGGGCTCCGCACAACAGCATTTGTGTGACCCGTTGATTTGGAATGCCAAAGCACTGGTGGCCTATGAGACTATAAAACACGCTATGCAATCAGCACCTGCACTAGGCACTCCAGATTACACTAAGCCGTTTTTGTTATATGTCGCCAATAGAGTCCAAGGTTATGCTACGGCTGTTCTGATGCAGGACACTTGCAGTGGAAGAAAGAAAAACAACCCATTGCATATTATAGCACTAAGATAGATGCAGTGGCACATGGTTATCCTCCCTGTTACCATGGTTTGGCCACTATTCAACATGCATAAGAGAAGGCATCAACAATCACAATGGGGTACCCAGTCACACTCTTTACCCATCACAAGGTGGTTGAGATGATTGAACAGGGCAAGTTTGTACTGACTAACTCAAGACTGCTAGACTACATGCCCCATCTAACATACCCAGACATTACAATCAATTGTTGTACAACAGTTAATCCGGCTGAGCGCATCCCTTTTGACTACGAGGGTCAGCCTCATGATTGTATGGCTGATTCATTGACCTTTACCCAACTCAGACCTGACCTTCTTTCCATCCCCATACCCGACACAGACGAAGACCTGTTTGTAGATGACTCATGTTTGAGAGACTATGTGGGAAATCACGCCGGGTTTGCGGTTGTGCGTATGTGTAGCCATGGACGTTTTCTGACCATAATTAGCCAGGCTTGGCTGAACTCAAGGCACTAGCAGCGGCGTGCAAGGAAGGCCAAGACAAGGTTGTGAATATCTACACTGATTCTGCTTATGCACACAGAGTCTGCCACTCTGTGTCAGACTCTGTGTGCATAAGCACACAGAGTCTGCCACTTGTTTTGAGCTGTGTGGAAACAGAGAGGCTTCAGAACGACAGACGGCATGCCTATTTTACACCATGACCACATTCAGGATTTGATGGTTTCTCTGTTACTTCCTAGTCAAGTCTCAATTGTAAAATGTCAGGTTCACAGGAAAGGTAATGATTATATCGCTAAAAGCAACAATGCGGCAGATGAGGCCGCCAAGTTAGCCTCCAAATGTATCCTGGGTTGTCCGACATTGCCAGGATGCAGGCCAGGGCCAGCCCGTTTGAACGTACTATGTGGGAAAAGCGTGGGTCTACGGTTGACGGGGCAGGCCTTTGGAGAGCTCATACGGGCCTCTTGGTGGCACCCACAGGGCTGTTGCGTATCCTCATTACCAATGCGCACGGTTTTGCCCATTGCGCAAGGGGGGAGGTGATGAGGAAGATAAAGGCACAAGGTTTCTGGTCACCATACTTGCAGGCCACAGTAGCCACAGCACTTACAGAATGTGACGTTTGCGCGCAAAACAATGTCAGGAAAGAAATTGTAACACCACTGGGTCATATCCCAGTACCAAAAGGACCATTCAGACTGTGAATGGGAAACGTTACATGTTGGTTGTGATTGACAGGTTCAGCAGATGGGTGGAAGCAGTTCCATCCAAAGATCAGGGAGCAGGAACAGTAATAAAATTCCTGACCAGAGAAGTCATGCCACGTTTTGGCATCCCAACTGAGATCAGCTCAGACAATGGGTCAGCGTTCATAGAAAAGACATTGAAACAGGTGATTCAACACCTGCGGATAAAGATTAGGTTGTGTTTTGTTGAGTTCAAAATCTGCTTCCCCCGGGTCCGAATCAGAGAATGTCCACGCGGTTCAAGTCTTTCCAAACTAAACACCTTTATTACAGACAGCTATCTGGAGATCGTTCCCCACAGTACAGTAGAAAGGATCTGAACTACTTTCACCTGGAGACAGTTTATATACAGCCCCTCCCACCCCTCAATCATTGGATGTAATCTCTTGAGTGGGCTTCCTGGGTGGGCGTGTCCTTTTCATGCAGACCCCATCTCTGATCGTGGGGCGTGCTGGTGCCAGGAAGTCTGCCCGGAGATATCACCTAAATTGTGTTCACACCTCCCCTCCTGTGTTCCCTGTCCCCATCAGGGTCAGTGTGATAAGGCAACAGACAATAAACCAGGTCCCCCTATTCCCCCCTTGATCTCTTGACTCATGGCTCTACTCTGGAATGTACTAATTAACATTTTAACACCCCAGCCTGGCTTGCTCTCTCTAAATTCAGCTTCACTGGCCCTGTTTGTTTCTAACAGCTAATCTTTAACAAAAATATTCCACAGTTTACCACCCACAGTCACAGGGGATGGTAGAAAGAGTGAATGGGACACTGAAGGCAAAGATGAACAAGATCTGTGCTAGCACGATGTTGAATTGGGTTGACGCACTGCCACTAGCACTAATGACACATCGCAAATGGGCGTTGGGGATAGTGATAGCATGCCTGCTGTTACTCCTCGGCGCACTATGGCCGAGACTATCAACCCACGCAGCGATTTGGGAGAAAGCAATGGAGAAGATCGGACCACCCCTAACGCCACTGACCCAGGGGGCGTTGCTCGAGATCCTCCCAACTTTGGATCAATTTCTGGATATGAAAGACTTGTACAGTCCAATATAGACATCTTTGCTGATAGTTCCCTCGAGCTGATGTTCAAATATTGAGAACTCCTCGGAGGGGGGGGGCTGAAACTCTTTTGAAATCTGAGATAATCAACAGTAAAAGAGCTAATCTTATTACTCCTTTGAATACAGGAAACAACAAGTTATGTTTTGCTGTATGTCTGGCGCATTTGTTGAATCCAGGTATCACTGATTTAGAAGGTATGAACAAAGCTTGTGACTTTCAGAGAGCTGTGGGGTTATCCGTTCATGAAGCCGTAACATTTTCAGACATAGACAAATTTGAAAGATTGTTTGGCATCAAAGTTGTGGTTTTATATCATAGCAGGCATGATTCATCCATCTTGAAATTCTAAAACACACCACAACATTAACCACAAACACTGTATTTATTTGTACAAGACAACCACTACTATGCTTTACAAATATTAAAGCTTTCATGGGCGCAACATGGTGGTCACTCGTGCAGATATTACTGTTCAATATGTATAGATGATGACTGTCCTTTACATCCTCAGCAACTCACAAAGTGAAATGATTGTAACCATACATGTTATTCACCCTATTGCTACGAAAAGCATAAACTTGCTTTATGGCATTCAGGGTCTTGTAAGTGTTCCAGCTGGTGTGACATCAATAAAAATGTCTGTCCTGCCATACCAATTATAGTAAAAAAATAAACAACCCCCAGCCACACAAATGCAAACCGAAACGTTGTCCAATATGTAAAGTACCTTTGGATGATACAAGCGCACGTGACAATGCCCACAAATGTTATATTCAAACTTTGCTTGAAGAGAAACTATTGAAAAAATATGTATTTTATGATTTTGAAACCTGGCAAGATGACCCAACAGGTCTGCACATTCTTATATATGTATCCAACATGACTTTCAAGGGTCAGAAATGGTCAGCAGGTGGCACCAATTGTGCAAGGCTAATTTTTTAAGCATTTCCGAAAAAACTAACTTTTAGTTTTGGATGACATGTTATTTACCGGCAGTGAACATCCTGAAATCGCCAGAGCTTTTACTCAGTACACACACCATAGAAACTTATATTTGGTGCAAAATGTGTTTCACCGGGGTCAAAAAACCGAAACATTAGCTTGAACGCTAATTACATGGTTTTGTTTAAAAACCCTAGAGACAAACTCCAGATAAACACCTTAGCCTTACAGATGTATCCTGGGAGGAAATCTTATTTTATGGAAAGCTATGAAGACGCCACAAAAGAACCGTTTTCCTGTTTACTGATGGACCTTAAAGCTTCTACACCTGAACGATTAAGGCTCAGAACTGGTTTGTTTCCTGGGGAATGGCCTACACCTAAAGAAATAGCAAAAATGTTGTCTTATTTAAAACGGCATCTGCCGTTCTTGAAAGCCCTAGTTGTAGCCAACCCTAAAGAACGCAAATCTGCATTGTTACATTGTTCTTTAGATTTTATTGTCACACCCTGATACCATACACCTGTCTTACCTCATGTCGTCTCCGCCCCCACCAGGTGTCTCCCATGTTCTCATCAGTCCTGGTGTATATATTCCTGGTGTCTCCTTGTTCCTGTTGCCAGTTCGTCTTGTGTGTTACGTCAAGTCGATCCGCCCCCTTGTATTCCCGGTTCTGTTCTGGTCTGTTCCTAGTT
>JACXGK010011350.1:0-16182 GCA_016801125.1 Novumbra hubbsi
AGACTGGAGGGATGAGGAGACTGGAGGGATGAGGAGACTGGAGGGATGAGCAGACTGGAGGGATGAGGAGAGTTCAGGGGACAGGATGACATGTAGTATGTGTGTCATATGTGTGTCATGCTCCCTGGGATGTTGCGTGTCCTGTGTTCTCATTCCAGCGTCATCATGTGAAATGTGAAGTGTGTTTTGAGTATGTCTGCCGCTGCAGTGCGTATTTCTAATTCTGCTGCATGCCTCGTGCTCTACCTTCCC
This sequence comes from Novumbra hubbsi, assembly GCA_016801125.1. NCBI lineage: Eukaryota > Metazoa > Chordata > Actinopteri > Esociformes > Umbridae > Novumbra > Novumbra hubbsi. The sequence continues at coordinate 253 of JACXGK010011350.1, forward strand.
GGAGTGGGTCATTAATCACACGCAACACAATAGAAAAACCATGCAGCGGAAAGTCTGATCGCAGAGGCAGAGATCATCTACAACCTTTTCGTCTTTTAACCCTGAAACGTTGAAACGTGTTCAAACCACATCTATGTGTCAGCTGACCTCACAAACATAGTAAGATGGTGCACGCAAGTTTTTTTGGGGAGGTCTCCACATTGATTTCTGGGTTAGGGCCCCACAAGGATTGAACACCAGATATGTGTGTGTGTGTGTGTGTGTGTCTTTCACCAGGTTAAATCCCCTTCACCTGGCGTGTTCCCGCTCAGCTCTTCAGGGACCAGACCACCAGTGATAACTGTTGATGTACTGTAAATAATGAATTCATCAATCGATCCATTCATTGGTTCTTTCCTCAGGCTAATCCTGCCCTATGAAAGGTTCAGTAAAGGTGAGGAAGATAAGCCCCTACCTCCAGCTAAACCCCGAAAGGACTCCACATCCCAGGACGGGGTCCCCAAGACCAAGGTTTCCCCGGTGAAGCAACGCCCCAAGGAGGAACAGCCCGTCCAACCTCCCCAGACTGAACTGGACCCCTCCACTCCAGGCCTGGAACCCCCAGCGGTCAGTCGAACTCACGTTCACCTCCAGGTCATCACAGTAGCCAATGTGCCCTGATCTGAAGTGTTCACTGCGTTCACATATTTGGGACAAACCCAGTCTGCTTAAGGGGACATTAATACTGCAGCATCACTATTTCCTAAGCGACCTACTGGTTCTGTAGGACATTCGACCCAAACCATTCCTCATCTTCTGAGCGTGCCCATCGAGCAGAGATAGTTCAGCGTCGCTGTCACTAGCCTGTTTTGCGCGAATACCCGAGAACACATTTGAGTAACTGCATTCTAAGCATGAGACACGTTGCCGGTAGTCCTCATCGTGGAAAGGCTGACACTTAGCCCCACGTATCACATCATGGAGGGACGCAACGGTAAAATGAACGCAAGGTAATCACTGGTTTGTAGAATACCATGATGACCGAGTGGTTTTTGAATACCATGATGAACAATTGGTGCTTTAGTGTAACGATGACAGAGTGGATCTAGAATACCATGATGACGGAGTGGTGCTGTAGTATAATGACGGGAGAGGTGTTCTAGAATACTGTGACTTCAGAGTAGATCTGGAATACCATTGATGGCAGACTTGTTTATCCCCCACAGAAATACGTTGTGCTCAGTAGAAGAGAACAGACTGTCAGTTAGTCGGTTTGTTTGGAAATGCCTCGAATCAAATGTGATTAGCTGTTCTGCGAGCGGATAGGGAATTTATGCCATATTTTGTTCTTATATAAACCGCTGGTTTATTTTTATCCGTGAAAGCCAATAAATTCACAGTGATTTGCGAATGTCTCTCCACTGTAGGGTGAATATGGAAGAAGAGTGTCTGGCCTGCGCTGTGCTTCAGAGGCATGAGATGCTGATGCAGTTATTATTTTCACATGAATAACCAAATTATTACAGAGCAGATGAAAGAGCCGTTTGAATTTCCTCTTCAAGTGTCAATTTTAGAGACATTTCAGCACGGCTCCACGCCACACATTCATTACTGCTACATAAGCAGAAGGAGAATGATAGACTTCTGCTCTCCTCTGGTGTGCTGTAAGTGTGTGTGTGTGTGTATGTGTGTGTGTGTCGGTGGGAGGGGGGGGCAAAGAGAAGCTTGTAAAGCATGACTGGTTTTCCAGCGGCTGGCGTTCCTTGCTCATGAGGGTGGAATGCTCAGTAATTTATATGCCCCCCTAGGTAATTGATTGTACATTGTTACAGAGATAACAGAAACAACCAGAATCAAATGGATTCCCTCTGCCAGTGTGTTACTGTAGGTGGTGGCAGGTTACGTTCGGTTGTTCCGAACATTTATTGTCTCGTTGGGTTTTTAAAGAATCAAGACGTCATACCATTGTGTTTATTCACATTTTGCTGAGAAGAAAGGAGGCCGTTGAAACATTCAGCCCCAGCCTCCATTCCCTGAACTACAGAGCCGGTAGTCACAGCCTGATAGAGGCAGTGGCCTCTACTAACAGTGTGCATTGTATGATCACTTTGCACATTCGTTACAGGACCAATGTCCGTCGGTGCGTTCTTTTCTCTATGAATTCTTGATGGGCAGATGAATTGCATTCGAGTTGCATCGAAACCGCATGAATTATTTGTTGGGAATCGTTGTTGTTGATTCGTTGTTGTCAGTTCTAAAACAACTGTTGTTCTTTTGGAACTGAGTTAAAATGCAGTACAATTTTAACTAGCTTTCTAAGTATGGGGGAGCAGCACGGAAATAAAGCTAACATTAATAGTGCACACTGGTTTTGCAGGCTAATGGCTACAGTGCCATCTGCCTGAATTACATCCTGTGAATAATGTAGACCAAGACAATCACTGACCCCTATTCTGAATGGCTGTGCACCACTAGACTGGTCCTCATTTAAGTAGGTTACCAAGTATGTTTTACTGGTACACTGGTGGGTTGGACTGGTAGACAGGTGTGTTGGACTGGTAGACAGGTGTGTTGGACTGGTAGACAGGTGTGTTTGACTGGCAGGCAGGTGTGTTGGACTGGTAGACAGGTGTGTTGGACTGGTAGACAGGTGTGTTTGACTGGTAGACAGGTGTGTTTGACTGGTAGGCAGGTGTGTTGGACTGGTAGACAGGTGTGTTTGACTGGTAGGCAGGTGTGTTGGACTGGTAGACAGGTGTGTTTGACTGGTAGACAGGTGTGTTTGTGTCATTTTGTTAAGTCTCTGTTTCCTAACCGAGTCTTTGTTTGTTGAATCGCAGGAGTGTGAGGAGAAAGAGAGGAGCACAGCAAAAAAAGAGGTCCAGTTGAAACAGGATACACAGCCTCCCCAGTTTTTAACCCTGCAGGCCGGGGAGTTGATAAAGAAGAGGAGCTTTAGCGATGAGGAGGAGGAGCTAACGGTAAAGGAGGTGGCAGTATCTTCTTCTGGACTGGAAAGAGCCCCGCTCCTTGGTCGTCCATTGGAGAAAAACGAAAATCAACCTCCCGACACCGCGACACTCTCCGAAGCGGACGATGTGTTCCCCGGAGACACGCCCACACCACCGGACCACGGCCACACGCAGGACCAATGGCCGGGGGAGCCGCATGCCTACACAGACCCGTGTCCCCCGGGGCCGGCGGAGAAGTCCCAGGGCCCTCACCACAGTGGTGGCGCCGTGGGCACAGTGCAGCCCGTGCTGCAGCAGAGGCCTCTGCGGTCCCCCAGGATCCCAGAGACCCTCACAGACCGAGCAGAGCTCCCAGAGCCCGGCAACCCCGGTTACGGCTACACCCCTCTGCCCTCGCTGGGGAGAGCCCACCCGGGGCCAAGCGGCAACCCCGGGGCCAGCCCAGGCGCCAGCCACCCGGGCGTCAACCCTGGCATCGTGAACCCGGGTATAATGTCGCCCCTCGCCAAGAAGAAGCTGCTCTCTCAGGTCATTGGGACGGTGCCCTCCCTGCCCAATCACTACGCCTTCGGACCCCCACCGCCCCTCGTCAGCGCCGGTCCGGACCGCGGCGGACCGGAGGAGTTGGCCGGACAGCCGGTGGACACGGACGCGGCTCCGGTCAAACGTCCGTCCGTCATCCAACGCGCCCAGAGCTTCAAGCCACCGTCCCGCGAGCCAGGGGACAGGGAGAGAGAGAGGGAGGGCCTGGCCAGGGATCTGTGTAGACCTGGGGGCAGGGAGAGAGAGAGGGAGGGCCTGGTCAGAGATCTGTGTAGACCAGGGGAGGCCTACACACCCTGTGACCTCACCCACCGCCAGACCATACACCACCCTCAGGCGCAGCACCCCCACCCCTACACTAACTGTACAGGTGACGCCTACCTTTTGAGGCCTGATCCCCACCCACACCAAGCACCCCGTCCTGGCCACGCCCCCAGCTTCCTGTCTGACTACTACTCCTCCCCCCACCTCCACAGTCTGTACCGTCACCCCGAGACCAGCCTCGGCCAGGAGCCGCTCAGCCACTACCTGGAGGGCAGGGAGAGGGAGACGGCCTTCCCCAGGGACCGTGAGGCTTCGCCCGGGTCGGGAGGACCAGGATTCTCCCCCTCCCGACATCCAGAGACAATGGGCTTGGGGAGCTACTGCAGCCATGTGACCAGCTTGACCCCAAGCATGACCTCCCACAGACACGTTCACAGAGGCAACCTGTCACCCGGCCAGAGGGCCTCGGATGACCAGCCCACGGACTTGAGCCTCCCCAAGCCGTCTCCCCACAAACCCCCGGCCTCCCTGCACGGACCCACCGCACCTCTCCTCCCACAGGACAAAGGGAGGTTCTGTAGAGTTCCCCCCAGGACCATGTCCTCTTCCAGCCCGAAGCAGGCCACCGAGTCCCAGCCTAGCCCCCGAGAGAAGGCCCTGACCTGCAGGGTTGGAGGGGAGGAGGCCGGGCTGGGTGTGGGCTACAAGATGGAGGAGCTGAGCAGACCCATCCTGGGCACCAAGAACACCTCCAGCCCCCAGAACGTGTGTGCGGCCCGGCCCCTGAAGCGGGGCCTCGAGGAGCTGGAGAACGGCCCCCCGGAGAGGAAGATCAGAGCAGTGACCCCGATGCACTCTTCCTCCTCCTCTTCAGCCTCCTCCTGCACAGTCAGGGACCGAGACTGGGAGAGGGAGGCCAATGTGGGGAGGAAGGTCCGGACGCCAGATCTAGAGGGCGAGGTCTCGAAGCCAGCGGAGCCCCAGCGGAACCTCGTCCAGACGCTCCACCAGCACGTCAACACCTTCATGGAGGGACACAAAGTTCCCCTCCACTCCTCGTCCCTGTTCCCCGGGGGCCTCTACCCAGGGGCCTTGGTCTCTCAGATCCAGGACGTCTGCGAGGCCCCCCCGGGCTACCACCCCTACCCTCTGCAGTACTTGAAGAACCCGGCCGTCCTGTCGCCGCTGGTCCCGCCCTTTGCCATACACTCCTTCATGATGCAGAGGCAGCTGTTGGCCCAGGCAGCCCACGGCCCCGCCCACATGTACCAGCACCCAATGGGAGCGTCGTACGGGGAGCTGCTGCACCACGGCCTGTACCCCATGTCGGCCATGTCCGCCCTGAACGCACAGCAGCACCCGGCCTTCGGCCCCTCGCAGATGTCCTCCATCCACCCGAGTACCGAACTGTCGTGACTGGCGCTGTAGATGCACAGACACCGTCGGCCACCCCGCTCCTGTACATACCCAGTTCAGAGGTAACCCTTCCGCCTCACGAAAGCGGCATCGGTTGCTGACGCCGTTAGATAAGACGCCGCGATGTGTGCTCTCCCACCCATGGGATGCACCGTCACACACCGAGACGGCTCCTCGGACCAGGGGAACGATCTACTTCTTTATCGCTATCGCTCCTGTTCACCATTTGCACATATTTCGGAACACGGGCCAGGTGGACTTGCCGTGCGTTGTGTTCTCACACAGACACACGCCACAGTGGTCCTGGTGCATTTGGCCTCAGTACTGTAGCTAGCAGCTAGTGGTCGGGTCTGATCTGAACCGGATCTTGTCTGGTGCGAACTGAGTCCTTGAGACACAGTGGCAGTGTGTAGCTGTGATGAAGACGGCGGATGCATTCCCACCGCCGGACGACCAAAGGATACGGCCGATTGGGGGACGGATCGGTGCAACGCAGTTTGGATTACTGTGCGTGTCGTTATGGAAACACTAGGATGGAACCACACTGCTTTAAATATCCAGGGAGGACACTAGGTTAGCGCCACATTGAATGAAGCTGTTTATTAAAAACATATTACCTGTATTGTTATTTCACCGCAGTGTTCGAATCTATAGTTACGTGTAAATAAGAAGAGCTGAATGCATTTCTAATTAAAGGAATCTACTAATCTAGGGGAACAAATGTGAAGTACGTTTCACAGATCTCTCAGTCGGTCCCTCTGACAATCTCTTTCTCTCCGTCTCTATCACTCTATCTGTGTGTCCCTCTCTTTTTCTCTCTCTCTCTCTATCGGGGGCACAATATCTCCACAGCCATGAATTGGATGACCTGTTGGGGTTCAGTCTTGCTTACCAATGTAGTGTGGACCGTGTTGTGTAACAGGTACTTGTACATAAACAAACAAAGAACTATTAAGTATTATGGCAACACTTTGAATCATATTGACTGCTTACTGTAACCTCCGACTGAGGGTTGGAGAGGGGAACAGGAATTGGTGCTGACGGAAGAGGATATGCAATGTCAAGGACTACTTTCAGAGTCAGAAACTCTCTGCAGATGTTTCATTCTGATCCATGTAAACTCAGAGGACATATTTCAGGAGCAACAAAGGCTCTGACTCAGCCGGAAAACATTAACATTTGAGGAGCACTTAGCTAAGCACACACACCAAGTTTTGACTGACTGACCCTGACTAATGCTTCAGCCAGAGGATGGTAAGACTGCGATGCCAGCAATCAGTTGAAACAGTTTTTCTATGATGCTAAACGTTTGAGAGAAAACATTTCTGTCAGCAGAAATGTGTGTATATATATATATATATATATATATATTCTCAAAGGATTCAAACAAAAACAGAGGTACTTCATTTAATCAAAGCTAGGTACTGGATTTCCATAAAAAGTCAAAAACAGCACTTTTAAAATCAACAACACACATTGTTTACGTTATTAAAGGAACATTTATTATGTGGTTTTAGACTTTTCCTGGCAATCTGATCACGAGTTCTGATTGAATAGTTACCTAGCAACGCACTCTTACGAGGGGTAGTCCTTGTACCAGTGTGAAAACAAAATGTTAGTCTGGGATTATATGTGTAGTATATTTTCTCCAGCAAGGTTTGGAGTAACACTGAAGGTTGCTATGTAAAGGTTTTTTTTTATTGAGTAATAAACTGTTTTATAACGTAACAGAAGTCTGCAGTCTTTAAATTTGGTAATATTATTCAAATCTAAAATCAGATTTGTATTTTAAATGTAGCCATCAAAGAACAGCTAGTGTGTGTAGCAAATTGTACCCAATTCTCGATAGTAGCAGACTTCAAATAGAGAATGCCTGTATGTCTGACCCTTCCGATCTTATGTGGTGTTCCACGTCTCTGGAGGCCAGTAACGACCAGTAATGCACCCCAAGTTCTCACAGGCATTATGGATACACGTTCTGGTAATTTACTGTACGTGGGATATATTTAAACTGTTATTTAAAGGACGGCTAAACTGTTATACCTCCCGTGTCCCAAGCCGGGTGGAGTTACAGCCCGGACACGTCAGGCGCGGTTTCCGGCGGCATCCCAAAGTTGACCCTCTTCACTTATATAGCGCACTGCCTTTGACCGGGGCCTATTGGGGTTCTGGTCAAATGTAGAACACCACAGGAATAGGTTGCCATTTGGGACTCCGCCCCGGCCACATCTGGTCCAGTTGACCATGTTCATTAGAGGTGTAATGATCGTGGGGATTGGCCCCCCCAGGACCGTGATTGCAATCTTAGCGAGGACCCGAAAGCACTTAAAGGACCTCTTTCAGAGGAGCACCGGTACGGGGCAGTTGCATCGGTTCAGTGCAGTCCGCTCAGGCGTTTGACACGGGGCTCTTCTTCTGGGTGGGTTACACATTGTACCTGTGAGGTCTCGTCTTCAATACGTACGGAGAACGATTCACTCTGAAGGGGTTTAAATTAGTAGGGCGGAAATCGTTGTTGCTTCAGGGACTTGCCCAGCAGTATGTCATGGAGGTGGTGACATCTTCTTGGGTTTTTCTTTTTGGTCCTTTTCCGTTTGAAAAGGATATGATTGGTAAATATTAACTGTTTCCTTATGTTTCAATCATCTCTGTAACTGTGCGTTGTATTATCCCACTTCAGGAGGTTGGAGAAAACGTACTGACCTGGAAATCAACTTTAAATCATTCAGTAGAGAGAACGAGAGAAGGAAAGAAAAGAAGGACAGAGAGAAAGAGGTAGATGCTGAGAGAAAAAGAGAGAGAGGAGAGGTGGATGGAAAGTACAACATCAGAAGGAACTTAATTTACATCCCAATCAGTGTCTGGCTAAAAATACTTTATAATTTCGTCACTGCCTCACAGTTGGCTGCACCGCTGTGAGACCGTGGTTTGAATCCTGCAGGGGTGGTGGGATTGGCCAGCCCTGTCCAGATTCTGAGGTTAGTCTTTGAATACGGTTGGTGCTGCCTAGTCACTGGCCCTAACTGAAGGAAAACCTTGACTATGTACAGATATGGTGAACATGAATGAACTGGAAACTGAGCTGCGCTTTCCAAACTACAAAATGAACGCACTCGTTAAAAACACATATTGCACACAGAACCACAGATAATTTGAAAGTAAATCAAACAGAATAACTCCTGCGTCTGTTAAATAATGCAATGTGAGATCAGAGCAGAAAGATTTGTGACCCGTTGCCATGAGAAAAGGGCAAGCGAAGAGGCATCGTGAATGTAACTGACTCATTTATTTTACCTTGCTATTCCTACTGGACGTTGTTAAAACGGTGTACAAAGATATTGTTACAACATTCGGAATGTCTTTCGTGTACGTAATGTTTATTTTACTTTTTGTGTTTATCTTTTTCTTTTCCCATTCACTTTGACAACGTAAACATGCCTTTCCCGTGCCAACAAAGCCCCTTTGGATTTGAATTGAAAGACAGAGAAAGAAAAAAGAAAAAAGAAAAAGTGAGAGACAGAGCAGAAGAAAGAGAGATGTAGAAAGAGAGAAAGAGAGAGAGAGAGAGAGAGGGGAACAACCTTGAGCTGTTCTGATTCTGTCCTCTGTTTCAGAATAACTCCGTAATTGTTGTGCTGCTATCGGCCCAGTTAGCTCTGTACTGTGACATTACACTGAACCACTACTGGGGAAATTAGGTATTCTTAAACTGGGGCACATCTAAGCAGTGCAGTGCAGCAATAGCAGTGGTATCCTGCTTTCTCCTTTGAAGGCAGATGAGCCATGCATACACAGATCCCCTCCCCTCCACAGCCGCTCTCCTCAACTCGACCCCCCCAGCCCCCCTCCACTTGCTGTTTAAAAAATGAAAGGCAAGCAAGCGCATAGAACCGAAGCGGGGAGTTTTGTATGAATGGAATGTTAAACCAACAGAATAATAACCCTGCGATAGCTGCAATGCCCACGGCTTAGAGGAGATGGTGCCCCCTGCTGGCTATAGGAGATTTGGGAGGTGAGGCATAGGGCTGGAGCATGGCTCCCCCTGGTGGATCGGTCCTGGCATATAATTTTTTTTAACAAAGCCTCTAGCTGGGATTCACATCTAGAGGGAAAGAAAAGAGAAGCAAATAGAGCACAGTCATGTGCTGGTCATTCAAAGCCCTTTTCAACGTCACGTGTTTGTGCTGCATACGTCTGGGTTACTCCATCAGATGTGTTGTCATCACAAGGATGTCACTTCAAATGGAACCAACAGAAAGAGGTTCTCCTCGGTTTATTTTACTCGCTATAGAATGTCACCACAGAACACTTCCCACACTGCACCATATTCCCAGAGTAGTGTGCCACCTTGGACCAGGGACCTGGAAGCGCGGGGAGCTAGAGCAAGTCTGCGTTTTTTCCCCTCCAAAATGTCCACTATTCAATTTGTTGGTCGATGCAATATTGGATCTTTACTCTGCTTTTCTCCGTTGACATGTTTTGTCACTAATGAGCTGTGTGATTCATTTTGTGTCTACGTTGCCCTTTTCCAATGTCACACAACCAGGGGAGGCTCCTCATCTCTCTCTTAGAAGTAAATATTCTCTAAATATTCTCTTCTCTTCTCTCCACTTCTCCTTCCCTTTCCTGTACGTTTCCTATCCACATCTCTTAATCTCTTCAGCTACACTGTAATAGCCCACTAACATGCAAAACAAATAGATAGACACCAGATAGCTATTCATTGGGTCTGCCCACCACAGAACAGTTTCCCCGTGCATTTTGTAGTTATTTCATCCGATTTATATAGCAGAGTCAATGTACAGCTGCTGTATAGTGACTATATGTAAAGACCTCTGGATGGCATGTCTATATTCATGTGGTTAACCCAAGATGTGCGTCCCAAATCGCACCCCCTCCCATTCTACGCTATGCAGGGCACTACATTTGACCAAGGCGTGTAGGGCGACTTTTGGGACACCCCCCCCCCCCCCCCCGCCCTTTCAACTACTTATATCCACGCGGGCGGAAAGCTGAAAGCGTAGCATGTTTTCTAATGGCTGTTACGTGATGAAGACATCCTCCAAATATTAACTACGGCCTGCCACAGGAAAGCCGCCTGCCAGGAGAAACTAGGCCAGTCAGAAGGACCCGGCAGATGGGACATTAACAGAACATGAAATACCACAAGCTCAAGTAACTCATTCATTCTGTACAGGAGGAAACATTAAAACGTTTCTTTCATGGTTTAGAAAATGATTTTTTTCAAAAGGTATTTCAAAAGAAAACGTTTTTGAAAGATTGGCGGCCCTTTGTTCTTACATGGCGGTACCATTCTAAAGGGATCCTTATTCCTGTTAGCGGAGACCATTCTCTGACCAGGGTTATTTTGGACACACCCTGTTCCCCTTTGTGAAGCCAGTTCACTTTCTAAGAAGAAACTTGCTGAAACATGACATCATGTCACAATAGTGTTTTGTTTCCTGGAAACGCTCAGGAATGTTTGGCTGAGGGAGAGATCGTAAACCACAGTATAATACGCTGAGGCCTGTAGGCTAAACACCGGGGCTTTGTTACTTCAAGCCTTGGAAAAGGATTTATTTTAATTACATGTATATTGTGGGTGTGAATAAATGTTTCACCATGCCCCTCCCCCAGCCCTGCCTGTTTTTTAAGCCCCGCCCAATCCCTAGCCGCTCATGAATAAGGGAGGAGTCGTAACTACAAGCCCCGCCTAATCCCTAGCCGCTCATGAATAAGGGAGGAGACGTACCTACATTTTAGGAAGTCTTAATATGATTCAGCCAAGACTTGACTGGTCCCATTTGAGCAATTGACAAATGCCTGTGCAATACATTTTATCTTGGACAGCTACACTATGACTCGTTATAATGGCCCTCTGTTGAGAAGCTTGGGGGACCCTCCAGTTAGTGATAAAACTGTGGACATCTTTGAAATCCTCTTTATTGCAAATAACAAGCGTTTTCACACAAAACACATGACAACAAAAATAGTTACATACATAATACATGTTTATATAGCAGTACTTCAAAAACATTTTACAAAGCGAACAAACACATAACCACACATCGTGCAACACCAGCAGAAACTGCAAGAAAAATCCCCAGCTGTGCTCCAAATTCATTCAAAGGCAAAAAGGGATTCAAGCCTGACCTCGTTTTGCGGTTTGTAAAGTGAAGGCCTCTTTACCTTGTTTAGAAGCTATCTATGGCACATCAAGTATTAACCACTCATGTGTTGTCGTGCAATAATTAACGGTTTTAACTAACTTTTAATCAAAGTGATGTGAGATGTGCGAAACACTTAACTGCTTAAACATGAGATAGTTCTTCTCTAGTCTTATATATAAAAGCCCATTCCAGCGTTTGATGCAAAACGTAACGACCTAAAACTGTCCCCAGATATACAGTAAATGTGAAGAGAAAAATGTAGTTCCTCTTTCCCCATATTTAGCAATACATTTCAGGACATTCTAAAATGTTATATTAACAGACATTCTGAGGATGTATTTAAAGATCATTATATTACTAGAGATAATGAATAACTATTTAAACTTCATTACATCAGTAGAGATAATGAAGCCCTCTTTAATGTCAACATATTTGTAGATATAATTTAGACCTGTTTTAACTTCCTCATGTAAGCTCTGATAATGAGGACCTGAAGAACTCGAAGCAAAATCAGTAAATAATTTAAAGGCAACTAGGATCAAGCAATAAGACTGACAGATGTGCCTAGTTAGATGTAAGAGCCGTCAGCTGTGTCTTTCTCGCAGTCTAAGCTCTGCTGTTGAAATATTTATCCCATTTGAATTGGGCACCGCATAGCTGTGACAAACCTGCTTCCTTCAACCTTGGACAACTCAAAGTACACACTCCCACTCTCTCCTCTGTAAGAAGGATGTCTGTCATAGAAGGGACTGTTTGTGTCTGGGGAGATGGGGCTGTCTCCGGCTGATTATTTTCACGTGACGTCCCTGCACATGGGAACTTCCACTGCCCACCATTAACAACTTCGACTAATGTTACTTTAAAATGCCAGACAGTTGCATTTCCATTGGACTCGCTGACTGAAGAGGAGACACGCCTGGGTTGTCTTTATACGGAATCCCGTCCGAGAAAGAAAATCCTGAACGGAGGTGGTTGTGGACTTGCGTGCTTGGCAAGCACGAGATCGCAAACGCACGGCCACAGTCAAAGTTCACTCGTCATCGCAGCGAACATTTCTTTACAGGTAATGGTAAAATATCCACAAGTGTAAATATTCATGGTCCGTTTTCGTCTGCACGGATGCAACCAACTCCAGTGGCCTAGCTAACTTTAGCTAAACAACCGTTGTTAAACGCTAAACAACAACAACTTATTAAACGTATCCACTTAGGGCCGGTTTCGCAGAAATTGATTGCCTTTTCTAGGACAAAAAAAACAAACCTTCTGTGTTACACTGGCTGACTATGCTACCCTGACTACACAACCAACGGTAATTTGGGTAAATAAGCACTTGACTTCACGCCTGTCAAGTTAGTTGTCCCAAAATATTTGTTGCTGTAAAATGGAAGGAATTTGAATCAAGTCATTTCACAACTGGGAAACACATTTGTACACGACTACCCTCCGACAAAAACAGATCATCAAATTCTGGAATAAGGAAGCAAAATCCCACTGTTGTGGTCTAGTTTGGTGTTTTCCCTTCTCTTCCCACCAGATGGTGCTGGTTGCTGGACAACTACTAGCTGCCTGTGATCCCACATCTGGATGTAGCAGTGTTTATCAAATCAAAAGTATTTTATAAAGCTGTTGTTTTACATATTTATTCACAGTCTTCACACATCACTCTAATGTAACCCAGCCTAGGTCCTAAAGAGCAATCAAAGCAGATGTGAAATAACAGTGTTTAGAATGAAAATTGTGCCTCAGTAAGACCAACATATTGTATTTTTAAACTTCTACCGTCAGATTATCTAAAAACTAAACTAGACTAAAAACCAGTCTTTGGAGGGGGATTATCAGTACAATAACAGCCTTTTAGTTCAGCTTTGTGTGTTTTGGTCCAATATACTGGACTTTTGTGTCGTCTAGTGTCTCACACCCACCAGCAGTTTAATTCAACAACGTGTCCTATTATTTGTTAACTATTAACATACATTAGGATAGGATATTTCTTAAGAACATCTAATGAGTGGGCAGTATTGCTCCTTCAACCGGTTCTTTAGACTGGCTTCAGCATGACCAGGTTCGGCTTTTCCTTTGCACTTTTATTGTTCTGAATAAGCCGGTTTGCCTTTTCTTGATATTATTATATGGGCAGCTGGTTGGTTGGGAAAGATGTAGGTTCATTTAGGAACTTGTCCAAATGTTTTTTCCATCTCTACTCCCCGTGGATTTGAGCATTGTCAAGGAACAAGGAGTTGCGAAGCTGAGGATCCCTGTGACACACCCTGTGACACCCTGTGACACACCCTGTGACACCCTGTGACACACCCTGTGACACCCTGTGACACACCCTGTCATGTTACCTACCTTCGGCTAATGTAAGAAAACTAGTATTGGTAACATGACGTCTTCACCAGGTAGGAATACTTTCTCATTGTCGTCACATGAGAGCTCTAGTGGAAATATTTGACAGGGAGGGTGGAGCTTTTTTGTGTTGATACCTAGAGCACCACTCCTTCACTCCCAATAGATACGTTTGCATATGTCTCTGCATGTATGTGCGTGTGCATGCAGGTGGACTGGCCAGGGAACAGGTGTGTGTGTGTGTGTGTGTGTGTTATGTGAACAGAGGCCGAGTCCAGTATGTCGGTCCAGCAGGTGAAGGAAGGAGAACACCACTTCCTCCACAGCGTGGGACAGTGACTGTAGTGTCAGACATGAATATGACGGAGGGGATGTGAAGGTGAACTACTGCCTGTGTCTCTTTCTTCTCCATTTCTCTCCTCCCCTCTGTCTTTCTCTATAGCTCCTTTATTTCTCAGAGCTGCCAATTTTGCAGGAGGAGCCCCCCCCCCCCCAGTTTAAAGACCTAACTGTTGCACCGTCGGTCCAGCCAGTCTGCTCTAGCCTCGTCTGGAATATGAAATTGGCCGTGTGACACCAGTCAGTGTGTTGTGAGTGATGTGGACACCAGCGGACGGTGAAACAGGCTCTTGTCCCCAACAGGAACGGCATTGAGGCCGGCTGGCTGTGGACGCCACGGCATTAATGACTGCACTTGTTATTTGTGTTCTTTCATGTAGTCCAGGCCTGGCAGAACATCACAGGGCTCCACCGGGACTCGAACATCTGAGACTCCTTTCTCTCTTGTTTCTCCCTCTCTTTCTTTCCCTCTCTCGGTCTTTCTCTCTCTCTTCCACTCTCCCTGTCTCTCTGTTTATTACCAGCCCACAGCTGACTTCTTACGAATGAGTCCTGCAGCGAGGGCCCCTCTGCTCCGGCCGCCTCCCCAGATCTCCCCTCTTCGACTCCTTTCCAACGCTGTACATTCTCTCATTGTTGATTGTTTCCATGGAAGTTATGACGTTTCCCGATATTTCGGCGGAGAGCGGCTGGGAGCGGCTGTTTAGCGTGAGATGTGTGGGAAAGTTCAGGCTCAGAAAGAGAGAGGCTGAGAAAGTCTGCATTCCGAATACCCCTCCATATAGGGCTCAACCCTTTTACCATCTCAAGTAGGCTGCAAAGTTTGACAGTGAGGATCCATAACCTGCATGAGAGGAATTGCCTCGGGAAAGCACAAAGCTGCCCTCTGAGCCTAAGGGTCCGTGTTAGTATGGTTGTTTTAAGGGTCAGTGTTAGTATTGTTTTGCTTTAAGGGTCAGTGTTAGTATTGTTACACTAAGGGTCAATGTTAGTATGGTTGTTTTAAGGGTCAGTGTTAGTATTGTTTTGCTTTAAGGGTCAGTGTAAGTATTGTTACACTAAGGGTCAATGTTAGTATGGTTGCA
Source organism: Novumbra hubbsi (assembly GCA_016801125.1). Taxonomy (NCBI): domain Eukaryota; kingdom Metazoa; phylum Chordata; class Actinopteri; order Esociformes; family Umbridae; genus Novumbra; species Novumbra hubbsi. Next base: position 15,367 of record JACXGK010011350.1, read on the forward strand.
TTAAGGGTCAGTGTTAGTATGGTTGTAATAAGGGTCGGAGGTAGTATGGTTATAATAAGGGTCAGTGTTGGTATGGTTGTAATAAGGGTCAGTGTTGGTATGGTTGTAATAAGGGTCAGTGTTGGTATGGTTGTAATAAGGGTCAGTTTTGGTATGGTTGTAATAAGGGTCAGTGTTAGTATGGTTGTAATGAGGGTCTGTGTGAGTATGGTTGTAATAACAATTGGTGTTAGTATGGTTGCACTAAGGGAAGGTATTAGTATGGTTACACTAAGGGTCGGTATTAGTATGGTTGACCTAAGGGTCGGTATTAGTATGGTTGACCTAAGGGTCGGTATTAGTATGGTTGACCTAAGGGTTGGTATTAGTATGGTTGACCTAAGGGTCGGTATTAGTATGGTTGCACTAAGGGTCTGTATTAGTATGGTTGCACTAAGGGTCGGTATTAGTATGGTTGACCTAAGGGTCGGTATTAGTATGGTTGACCTAAGGGTTGGTATTAGTATGGTTGACCTAAGGGTCGGTATTAGTATGGTTGCACTAAGGGTCTGTATTAGTATGGTTGCACTAAGGGTCTGTATTAGTATAGTTGACCTAAGGGTCGGTATTAGTATGGTTGTCACGGTGTTGTAGTGCGGCGGAACCATATGCAGACATTTTAGTATAAAGAAAAGGTGAGTTTAATCCATAAACAGACAGAGACAAACTAACACGAACTGTACACGTAAAAAGTAAAGGTGCTGTATAAAAACACAGCAAACAGAACTAAAACTAAATACAAAGAACGTGTAGAGTATCCACTGAAATGGGAGTTAA
>JACXGK010011351.1:0-16180 GCA_016801125.1 Novumbra hubbsi
GGCAGGCAGGACTCTGTCAATCAGACGAGGATGGCAGGCAGGACTCTGTCAATCAGACGAGGATGGCAGGCAGGACTCTGTCAATCAGACGAGGATGGCAGGCAGGACTCTGTCAATCAGACGAGGATGGCAGGCAGGACTCTGTCAATCAGACGAGGATGGCAGGCAGGACTCTGTCAATCAGACGAGGATGGCAGGCCGGACTCAATCCGAAAGGCCCAATTCATAAGTTCTGAAGTAACAGGCATTAGTGTTTTCATTCTGTTTAATATAAGTTAAGTTTGTATTATAGTTTGGAAATATTATCATATCAGGAATTATTTTCAGTTATTTCAAATAATGATATAGAAATCTGCAGTTTACAGCATTGCACCATATTTTAGGTGGGATTTTCAATCAGAAAACCAAAGGTATATGCGATTAATTGAGATGTGATCGCCTGAGGAGTGAAGGTTACCTCTTAATTTTATCAATTTGATCACCTGATAAGTGAAGGTCATCTGTTAATTATATAGATGTGATTGCCTGATAAGTGAAGGTCATCTGTTAATTGGATAGATGTGATTGCCTGGGTATTGAAGGTCACCTGTTGATTAGATAGATGTGATTGCCTGAGGATTGAAGGTCGCCTGATGATTAGATAGATGGGATTGCCTAAGGATTGAAGGTCGCCTGTTAATTATATAGACGTGATCGCCTGATAAGTGAAGGTCATCTGTTAATTAGATAGATGTGATTGCCTGAGTATTGAAGGTCACCTGTTGATTAGATAGATGTGATTGCCAGAGGATTGAAGGTCGCCTGTTGATTAGATAGATGTGATTGCCTGAGGATTGAAGGTCGCCTGTTGATTAAATAGATGTGATCGCCTGAGTAGTGAAGGTCGCCTGTCGCAGGTCTAACTTCAGAGGTTGTTTACTCTGATATAAGAAGACTGTACCTCTCTTTAAATCCCCAACTAATCAGAACAGGACTTAGTAAATCATTCCGCCCAACACGTTCCTGTCCCACCTACCTGATTCACCCCTCTGCCATCTGCACCAGGGATGTGGGGACGACACGTCCCACTCAATCACACCATTATCAATCAGCGCTTTCAAACCTCAGCCATAGAGTACGGCCCAACATCGCCTTCTGCTGTGCTGTATCTGATCTTCTCCCCCATTTATCTCTCTCCATGAGATGGGGCCATCTCTCTGGCCTTGATAGCATCTCTGCAGCTGATATTTGGAAGGAGCCCAGCCCACCTCGTCAGTGTCAGAGTGAGCGGGGGGGGGGGGGGCGAACTTCATCTGTCCACAGGACAGTCTCTGGATGGAGCCTCATATATGCCACTCTACTTGTACTTCAGCCATGAATATGTACTGTACACTTCGTTTCTAGGGAGCACCCTTGTGGCTTTAAGGGAGAGTCACATTAGCTGCAATATCTTCCAACACAAATCTAGTGGATTGTTTTTTTTTAGCTAGGTTTGCAAAAGCTGATGTTTTTAGCTTTTAGCCATTTTTGTTATCAGTGCTTCTATTAAAGTGTTATGATTCTTGTTTTGCCCTCATGACAGCATAAGCAGCTTTTGAGTAATGGGCATGTGGTGGAAATGGGAATCTAGGAAAGGCCAAGTTCAAAGGGCATCCTTTAGAGACTGAGGCAGACTGAGGGAGAGGAGCTCTTTTTAATCCGCTGGAAAGGGCAGGAAAATCAGCACTAAGGAACTGTGTGGAGGCTGTACCGGTATTAATGCATTAAGTCGGGTCACCTACTTTTTCCCCTGAATGCTTTCTCCTCCGTAAATATATTTTTAATAGAAAGATAAGATTCCGTGTATTATTTGTTGTGTAAAATGGTTGCCTTTCAACTGAAGTTCAGGTTTTTTTTGGGGTAAGATGTAGTACACCATTATGGGTAAGGGCAGGAAATGTTGGTTTATCATTGAATGTCAACCGTTATTTTATGTCCAGTCAAATGATTTATGCTTTTGTCTAGAGAGTCATTATTTGTTCGTTCATAGTTTTCTAGAAGTATCAGGTTTTTACGTTCCATAAACGTTTAAGATAATGTACAGTTATTCTGCAACATCATATTTATTAACAGACCCAGATTACCTATAAGGCATCATAAGTCTGCTTGGTTTATTCTTAATGTGATAATAGTGATAGAGAAAGGCACATGGCCTAGTCGGTCTGCCCTGACAATCACCTGAACGGCTACATATGCAGTAGCTTTATAAGTAGTTATTCTAAGAGCACTAGCCCTAGACCAGTGTAATTGGAGGAATGCAGTGAAGTGGCATATAACTGGGAGTCAAGCCTTCCCTTTCTCCCTTTATCTAACTCTCCTTTCCTCCCTCCCTCTCTCAGAAGATTAACTGAGTGTGTCTATCCAAAAGCCTGTCTTATAATAACGATTGTGTGATGAAACCCACTAGGCTCTCAATCTCTTTCCTGTTCATGAAATTTGATTAGGCTTCCGCGCTATCGCTGTACGACATATCCGTTCTGAGCGGGCCGCGCCACGGACAGATAGAACAACATCGCCAAGGTGTTAGGAACTTGCTCTAGAGCGGGAAGCGACTGAGCGCTGCGTCTGAAGTCACGCCTGAACCCGTACAGTTCAGACAGAAACGTCAGGCTGGGAAAACGCACCTTGAGACGTGACGGTCGACCGGCCCGGCAAGACTTTATCGCGACGATTCTTTCGAGGAGCGCCGGTCTCCCTTTGAAGGTGTACGCCTGGCCTCCTCTCCTCACCTCCTCTCGGTGTACTGCAGAGGAGGGGCCATGCGGAAGACGGGGTGGTTTTCGTTTGTATCACGGCGTTCCGCGTTGATCCTCGCTGACGTGTACCTCTGGGAGCCCGAGGCGATTGAACAGAGCAGCCAATGGGCTTCCTAATTAAGCCCTTGTTTTAAGTCAGGGAGCGCGGTGCCGAGTGGAAGCAGGTGGTGTAGGCGGGTGCTTCTCCGGCTGTCGAGTCGCGCTCCGTCTTCACACGCAAGAAAAACATGCTTGCAAACCACACACACACACACACACAGGCTTAAGAACAGGCGCACACGCACTTTGGGTAAGGAAAGACGCCTAACCAAAGCTCGTACCCAGGAAATGACATCCGCTCCTAGCCTGTAGATAATTATGTCTGAATGTTGGCCCACGATTCACATCCTCTCAACAGACTGACTTGCAAGTATCGCAGAGACAGGGCCCTCTACATATGAATAGCCCTTTGTTTATCCTCATCTTGCAAGTGCTCTAATCTTCTGTTTGCCTTATTTATAATGGGCTAAACCTCACGAATGAGTCTCGTTGAATATGCCTGTTTGAAATGTTCTGAATGTAGCAGTGTGTAACGGCTTTCATGGTGTGACAAATCCTAATTGGCCATAGAGGCTGCCTTCGGGGCGGAATCTACTTGATGCTGATAATATTGTTGCTCTAATTGGGTTTTGCAGTAATCTGCTGCTACTGCTACTGGAGATGCTCATGCACAAGACGCGTGGAAATCCTGTAACACTTGGCACCGGCTGCCAGGATGGGTTGATGTTTGATTTAATTAATCAAAAGGGCTTCCGGCCTGGGAACATGTTCCCTCCACAGAAAGCTGTCTGACAACGTCGGGTTGGTTAGTCACTGTTACAACACACGAATGTGGGATTTCTCCCGCTGTTGAGTGGGCTTGTATATCTGGAGTAGAGGTAGCCGTCTCTGGGGACAGAATTGTTTACCCCATCTACATCCTGTAAGGCCATACAGTACAGTCCAGTAGCATACTTTCCAATCCATCCACACCCTGTAATCCCATACAGTACCATCCGTTCGCGTGTGTGTGTGTCGTGCAGGTCCAGGACCTGGCCATCCGCTGCATCCAGAAGAACATTCAGAAGAACAAGGGAGTGAAGGGGTGGCCCTGGTGGAAGCTGTTCACCACCGTACGGCCCCTCATCCAGGTGCAGCTCACGGAGGAGCAGATCCGAGAGAAAGACGTAAGAATGTGCATTCGATAATCTGCGTGCCGACCTGTGTAGCCTGTTCAGCCGCCCAACCTCACACCTCCCCGCCGCGCTTGTGTTCCGCATCACTGAAGCCAGCGTCCGCATGCTTGAAATGGCTGCACACCCACGGGAATGAGTCAGGTCCCCTCAGCTGAAGCCAGGTGGGAGTGATGATCCGCATTGCTCAGGATGCCGACATGGCTAGCTCAGCTCTAGCCGTTGTCCTCCTGGGTCTGGTCATTTTCCTCCTCCTGTATGCTCTGTTTCAGGAGGAGATCCAGCATCTGAAGGGGAAGCTGGAGAAGACCGAGAAGGAGAGGAACGAGCTGAGGCTGAACACTGATCGACTGGAGAGCCGGGTGAGTCACCTGAGGCGTTATCTTCTGTAAGCTGCATTCTGGGAGATGGGGTTTTTCGGTGTCAGCGTTGGGGAGTAGTTCATTCATCAGAAGCTGTGTCGGGTTATCAAACAATCCCCCTGTGTTGGGTGTTTGACTCGTCTGCGATAGGAAAATTAGCCTGAGGATATCAGTCTCAGTGTTCACACTGCGGGCAGCCGTTGTATGGTGTGTTTGTTGTGTGCCGGGGTGTGACTTGGACACACACTGAACGGTGTCTGTGTGTGTGTGTTCCTCAGATCTCAGAGTTGTCGGTGGAGCTTGCAGACGAGAGGAACACTGCAGAGTCAGCCTCTCAGCTGTTGGAGACAGAGACCTCTGAGAGACTGAGACTCGAGAAGGACATGAAGGACCTACAGGTACACACACACATATTGTCTGACCTCACACTACCGGTACACACACACACTCACAAAGATGCCAGTCTAGACTGACTCATCCACGGTTCTCTGAGACAGGGAAGAGGGAGTCATGCTGCTGCTGTTCAATGCTATCTGTTTTTCAGGCTAAGTTTGAGTTGGTGAAGAAACAGATGGACTCCATGGAGATGGAGGTGATGGAGGCTCGTCTCATCCGAACGGCGGAGCTCAATGGAGACATGGATGAGGATGATGACGGTCAGTCCTTCTATTGACACAAACCATTTGTGTGTCGATACACTTTTTTGACAAAGGGAAGAGTATTTTACTACTGTAAGATACAAATTGTGAGGGGTAAATTACATTATCATCATCTGTGGTTTTAGAGACGAAACAGACCCATGTGGCCCTTGGTATTTTTTTTCCACTATTTCAGACTACATCTAGTAGGATCATCATGAATTAGCCTGTATTCCATGGAGATCCTGGTGTCAATATTTGAGACTACATCTAGTAGGATCATTATGAATTAGCCTGACTTCCACGGAGATCCTGGTATCAATATTTCAGACTACATCTAGTAGGATCATTATGAATTGGCCTGTCTTCCATGGAGAACGTAGGGGTCAATATTTCAGACTACATCTAGTAAGATCATTATGAATTGGCCTGTCTTCCATGGAGAACTTAGGGGTCAATATTTCAAACTACATCTAGTAGGATCCTTATGAATTGGCCTGTCTTCCATGGAGATCCTGGAGTAAATATGGCCACTGCCAGGCCCCGTCCTCTCTCTCGTCTGACCGAGGCGGCCTGCTGTGACTGTATTGTCCTTGAGTCTCTGAGTCAAGGCACTCAAGTACCCGGCCTCCACATCCCCAAGAATAAAGCCTGTGTGGAGTTTTCAGATAAATGAGAAAATTATCTTTCGGATCAGAGCCGGTGGACCCTGGAAGCTGTCATTATGCTATATATATGCAAATGTCTCTTCATAATGGAAAGCCACAGTGTTCCTGTGTGGAGGGGAAATCGACAGGCTCTCAAATGATACGTTTGTGAAACTAACCTGGACCTGCCTCTAGCCTTTACTGGGGTAGATGATGTCAGACCGCCTCTAGCCTGCACTGGTGTAGATAATGTCTGACCACCTCTAGTCTTCACTGGTGTAGATAATGTTAGGCTTGCCTCTAGTCCTTACTGGTGTAGATAATGTCTGACCACCTCTAGTCTTCACTGGTGTAGATAATGTCTGACCACCTCTAGTCTTCACTGGTGTAGATAATGTTAGGCTTGCCTCTAGTCCTTACTGGTGTAGATAATGTCTGACCACCTCTAGTCTTCACTGGTGTAGATAATGTTAGGCTTGCCTCTAGTCCTTACTGGTGTAGATAATGTCTGACCTCCTCTAGTTTTCACTGGTGTAGATAATGTCTGACCGCCTTTAGTTTTCACTGGTGTAGATAGTCTGTCCCTATTAAGGCTCTTAACTATATAAGTTAAGCCCTACCACTATGAACCCTCATCCATACCCTATTCTGTGTTTTAACAGTGTCAAGTATGTGTTTAAATGGAATCTGCTTGTATTCGATAAACATTGAATGTCATCTTATCTGCAGATGATATATTGAGAGATATTCTTGTTCTCTCAACATTTCCCATCTCCTCAAGCTTTGACTAAAGGTTTTGTAGAATAGACATTTCATTGTCTGGTGTTGGCATCACATACATGATACAGTGAATCTTTCATCCTAATGGTCATCCACAGCATTTACTGGCTCAGTCCCACTGAGCCTCCAGCCTGCTTCAGTAAGACACATTTGCATTAAAGGATCAGTCACTCCAGATGTCTTCTATCTGTCTCAGTCACTATTTGACCCAGTGTGCTGTTACCGCTGTTACCGTCCCACAGGAGGAGAGTGGCGGCTGAAATACGACAGAGCTATCCGGGAGACGGAGTTCACCAAGAAGAGGCTTCAGCAGGAGTTTGAGGACAAGCTGGAGACCGAGCAGCAGAGCAGAAGACATCTGGAGAGAAGGGTACTGCACCGTCAAGCCAAGTGCCAGTGTACTGTCGTGTCCCTCCACAGGCCCATTCTACAGTCACAACACACTGGCGACGCTCGTGGCTTCGAGTGACTTATGGAGGCAGAAATGTTTTGTCCACTAGAAAAGAAGCTAGAAAAAGGAATTGTGTGTTTGTGCATTGTAATTTCAGAAATGCCTGTAATATATCGGCAATAATAATGGAATGGTATTTTAAAGCATTACGTTCTTAAGGAATCAAGTAAAAAGTTAAGCGGGCGAGGCTCCAATCTGTTTGAGAGGACGTGGAGCCAATATTTGTTTGCATGAAACGTAATATGACTGTCGATTAGCTGTCTACGAAGTGGTGAGGTCTCACATGTATCACCTTTTATGTATAGTCCAGTTGCTTTACATTAGCAGGATACTCAGAAGGAGGATCTAAAAGTAGTGAATCTCCCTTTTGCTGTAAGATCAGTTTGCAAACAGAGTACGGGCTGAACAGGCTGTCGTCCTTCTGCCTGTGCGTGTAGCTGACTGACCTTCAGGCGGACAGTGACGAGGTGCAGCGCTCCGTTCAGCAGCTGAAGAAGAAGTGTGCCAGGATGACGGCCGAGCTGCAGGACACCAAGCTGCATCTGGAGGGGCAGCAGAGCCGCAACCACGACCTGGAGAAGAAACAGAGGAAGTGAGTGGAGGCAGTGGAGGCAGCTACACACACACACATACACACACAATGACCAAGCATGTTTTCATCTGGAATGTATACAGACTAAACGGTAAGTAAAACAAAAAAGATTAATTCAACCTTCAAAACTAAATGTGGACATGAATAGGGCTTCTTGCGACCAATTCCGGACCCTTGTGTTATGATACCATTTTGGTTACACTCATTATTTTAGCAGGTAAGGATTGTCCTAGGATGTTAAATCACAACCCAGTTAAATTATAACCCAATAGCCCCCAGCAAACGTGTTTGATGTCCATGACCAACTCATTACTCATAGAAATAATAACATTTATTTGTTTTTTTTATTATGTAGTCCATTTAGACCACATTTACCTCATGATAAACCATCTATAGTTCCTATGATGGACAAAATGGCTATCACATTACAATACTTTTTAATGTTGTAGACAATGTTTTGTTCTGTTTGTCTCTCACACTCGTGCTGTTTGTCTCTCACATTTGTGCTCTTTGTCTCTCACACTCGTGCTGTTTGTCTCTTACATTCGTGCTGTTTGTCTCTCACATTCCTGCTGTTAGCCTCTCACACAACAATACTTTTTAATGTTCTAGACAATGTTCTGCTCTGTTTGTCTCTCACACAACATGCTGTTTGCCTCTCACACAACATGCTGTTTGTCTCTCACACGACATGCTGTTTGTCTCTCACATTCGTGCTGTTTGTCTCTCACATTCGTGCTGTTTGTTTCTCACATTCGTGCTGTTTGTCTTTCACATTCGTGCTGTTTGTCTCTCACACGACATGCTGTTTGTCTTTCACACGACATGCTGTTTGCCTCTCACACGACATGCTGTTTGTCTCTCTCACTCGTGCTGTTTGTCTCTCACACTCGTGCTGTTTGTCTCTCACACTCGTGCTGTTTGTCTCTCACACTCGTGCTGTTTGTCTCTCACACTCGTGTTGTTTGTTTCTCACTCTTGTGCTGTTTGTCTCACACAACGTGCTGTTTGTCTCTCACATTTGTGCTGTTTGTCTCTCACACTCGTGCTGTTTGTCTCTCACACTCGTGCTGTTTGTCTCTCACACTCGTGCTGTTTGTCTCTCACACTCGTGCTGTTTGTCTCTCACACTCGTGCTGTTTGTCTCTCACACTCGTGCTGTTTGTCTCTCACACTCGTGCTGTTTGTCTCTCACACAACATGCTGTTTGTCTCTCACATTCATGCTGTTAGCCTCTCACACAACAATACTCTAATGTTTTAGAAAATGTTATGCTTTGTTTGGCTCTCACACAATGTGCTGTTGTCTCTTACATTCCTGCTGTTAGCCTCTCACACAACAATACTCTTTAATGTTTTAGACAATGTTCTGCTCTGTTTGTCTCTCACGCAACATGGTGTTTGCCTCTCACACGACGTGCTGTTTGTCTCTCACACTTGTGCTGTTTGTCTCTTACACTCGTGTTGTTTGTTTCTCACTCTTGTGCTGTTTCTCACACACAACGTTATGTTTGTCTCTAACATTCGTGCTGTTTGTCTCTCACACAACATGCTGTTTGTCTCTCACATTCGTGCTGTTTGTCTCTCACACTCGTGCTGTTTGTCTCTCCCACTTGTGCTGTTTGTCTCTTACACTCGTGTTGTTTGTTTCTCACTCTTGTGCTGTTTGTCTCACACAACCTTTTGTTTGTCTCTAACATTCGTGCTGTTTGTCTCTCACATTCATGCTGTTAGCCTCTCACACAACAATACTCTTTAATGTTTTAGAAAATGTTATGCTCTGTTTGTCTCTCACACAACGTGCTGTTGTCACTTACATTCCTGCTGTTAGCCTCTCACACAACAATACTCTTTAATGTTTTAGACAATGTTCTGCTCTGTTTGTCTCTCACGCAACATGGTGTTTGCCTCTCACACAACGTGCAGATTGTCTCTCACACTTGTGTTGTTTGTCTCTCACATTCGTGTTGTTTGTCTCTCACTCTCATGCTGTTTGTCTCACACAACGTTATGTTTGTCTCTAACATTCGTGCTGTTTGTCTCTCACACAACATCCTGTTTGTCTCTCACATTCGTGCTGTTTGTCTCTCACATTCATGCTGTTAGCCTCTCACACAACAATATTCTTTAATGTTCTAGACGATGTTCTGCTCTGTTTGTCTCTCACACAACGTGCTGGTCTTGTGTCACAGTTATCAAAGCAAACTCCTCTGGAGAATATATTAAATCTCTGAAGTGACATGGTTGCATGAAATACATCTCCCCCTTTTTTGTATCCCAAAAGCTAGCTGCTGATTATTTTTTGGACTTTATTTAGGATTTAGCAAAATTGTATATGGACAGGGTCCTAAATAAGCCCTGTAAGTACTATCACCTCCTGGCCCCCCAGACACACTCACAACAAAGCCATTCCAGTGAGAATTTGTATGCTGACACCTAAATGGTATTTCAGAAAAGTCTTAAAACAGGTCAATTTGACCCTAACATAACTTAAGGGTTAAGAGATGGGCTGTAGAAGGGGCCTAGAAATTGTCTAACATTTGACATTCTCATCTTCCCAGCAGAGACAACATTGTTGATTAAAGCCAAAAGCAATTCTACGATTCTTTATTTACAGGGCTGAATTAAGCGTTATGATGCTCTTTAACAAATCAATGGGGTCTATTTACCAAATTTATTTGGAACGATTTTAAGGTTTAAAATGTTTTACATTTCCAGAAATCATATTAAGAATAATATATTGGGAAGCAGTTTGGGAACCCCAGGGTTAAAGCACTAGTTGCTTAACCATCCAGACAGTGAGTTGTGATTATCCTGCTCACGCCTTTCGTCTTCTGAAATGCACCCAAACACTTGTTGACCCACCCAGCAGACAACCCTAAGTTTCTTCATTTGAACAGAGAATGGAGACCGGCTGTAATATGTGGAATTGCATTAGCCAAGGAAATGAGTCAGACTTTTAGCACTTGATAGGCTGTGGCAGAATGTGATACCTCCCCCGGGGCTAATTAAAGATGCTCTGTGGGAGCATTCATTTTCAGCTGTGCAAAACTGGGGACGGCTCCTCTTAGTGAAGAAAAAGAGAATTAAGCGAACTGACAGTTCGGAAACACTTCACAATTCAGCCCAACACTCCTAAGTGTGCCTACCCCACACAACTGAACAGAACATTATGCTAATAGTCCGAATGTTATTGTAAATTTACATCCCACTGTTAACATTTAAAGGTGAGTGCTGATAATGAAGTTAAAATGGAGGATATACCGTTCGTAATAGTCCTCAGTGAGCTGAGAGGAGTGAAATGGCTTCTCTTACGGCAATTAATTAAGTGATTTAGCAAATAACTCTAAATGATTTAACACGACAAATGGGCCTAGTTAAATGTTTCATGCAAGTCTGAAAGTGTTGTTGCACATTTTCTACTTCATTTGGCTTCACAACGTCCAACAACACTGGATACAAATTGCCTGTAATATTTATGATTTTGGGGGTTGGTCTGTAAGGCCAGAGTCAGTGTGGAGTGAAGGAAAGGTCTTGAGACAGTTTAATGGCCTGCCCGTGTAACATCGCCGAATGCGTGTGTCAGGTTTGATTTGGAGCAGAGCCAGACCCAGGACGAGGCGAAGAGGGAGAAGAACCTGAGAGAGAAGCTGAGCCGGGAGAGAGACATGGTCACCGGCGAGTTGTTCAGTCTGCGCCAGCAGCTTCAGGTAAAACCTAGAAGCACACGATCCATCACTGTATTCCCCTGGGGGGGGGGGGTTCTCCGTGTCCTCTGTGAGTCCGGCCTAGTCTAGGAGTACCACATGTCCCTGTCTCTGTGTTGCCCCCCCCCCGCCTGTCTGTCTGCTCACCTGTCTGTCCTGCCAGGACAAGGACACAGAGCTGTGTGCTGTCCAGCTGAAGGTGGAGCAGTTGGAGGCAGAGCTACAGGATCTTTCCTCCCAGGAGTCCAAGGACGAGGCATCGCTTTCCAAGACCAAGAAGGTCCTCCGCGACCTAGAGGCCAAGGTCAAAGACCAGGAGGAGGAGCTGGACGAGCAGGCTGGGACCATACAGATGCTGGAACAGGTAAAGGAGGAGTGGGAGGTGGGGGAGGAGAACGTGGGGACCATAGGGGCTGTCCCAGTCTAATGGTGGGCCTGAGTGTGTGTGTCTGGTCTGCAGGCCAAACTACGTCTGGAGATGGAGATGGTGAGTCTGCGGCAGTCCCACTCCAAAGACATGGAGGGCAAGGATGAGGAGGTGGAGGAGATCAGGCAGTCATGCAGTAAGAAGGTACAGCTCACCCCTGATGTATTTTCCACTGCTCCTGTTTTTGCTTTTCTGACGAATCACCTCCATGATTCCGAGTAACGGCACGTCAACCCGTCCCGGGGATACGGCTCAGACAGCTCTGACTGACACTCGGAGAGAAACCCAATCACAGGGCAGGCCATTGTTTGCCAGACATATTGCCCTCCCAATCCCTTTCTGGGCTGACGCGATTTGTCCGATAGCAACGAGTCATGGCAACCAGATTGGGGAATAACTTTTGAGATGATCTGTTGCTCTCCTCGGAATGTTTTGGTTACATGCTTTTCTAAATACATTTTTGCAAGGAAGTACTTGTGCACTGATGGTCGAAGACATTGTACGACGTTTAGCCCTCTAACTGTATGTGAACGATGTGGCGTGCTAAATGTAGCTGATGACACTGCAGTGATGGCCATCTGTCAGCCTGTCCCATGACGAGAAGCTTCCACAGGGCCAACTGACCTTCCTCTTACTTGTCACTCTTTTCTGTCTTCCAGCTTAAGCAGATGGAGGTCCAGCTAGAGGAGGAATATGAAGACAAGCAAAAGGTCCTGCGTGAGAGAAGAGATTTGGAGGCCAAACTTCTGTCTGCTCAGGACCAGGTGCTTAATTCCACTGCATGTGTGTGTGTGTGTGTGTGTGTCAGTGCGTTTCTGCGCAGGCAGTGTCATCATAACAAGCTACTTCACGCTCTGATAATGGCTTGGGGATGCTGGCTGTGGTTCGGGACGGTCCCCGTCGGCCGTAAGATACATTGTAGTAACTTTGTTGTAACTAGGTGAGCTGCAGGGATGTGGAGACTGAGAAGAGGCTTAGGAAGGACCTGAAACGCACCAAGGTACTGTTGGCCGACGCGCAGATCATGTTGGACCACCTGAAAAACAACGCCCCCAGCAAGAGAGAGATCGCCCAGCTCAAGAACCAGGTATAACCACCCTGCGTTACACTAGGTCCTATCATCCTGTCAGCAAGCTGATACGGCCCCACTAATGCCAGTGATCCTACCCATAATGCACTTGCTCGCCTAATCAAAGGATTTCTGAAGATTGAACTTCTCTCTGACTTTGACCTTATAATCCTCTCTCTCCCTTCTCCCCTCCTCCTCCTCTTCCCCTCTCCCTTTACAGCTGGAGGAGTCAGAGTTTACGTGTGCGTCTGCAGTGAAGTCTCGTAAGGGCATGGAGCTAGAGATAGAGGACCTACACATCCAGATGGAGGATGTTGTCAAAGTCAAGATGTCGGTGAGTGAGACCCTGAGTTGATTATTTTCATGACTCTTTTCAATTGTCTGCCACTATGAGAGGACTTGTCTTCGTTATACCTGCCACTATGAGAGGACTTGTCTCCGTTATATCTGCCACTATAGTAGGACTTGTCTCCGTTATATCTGCCACTGTAAGAGGACTTGTCTTCGTTATATCTGCCACTATAGTAGGACTTGTCTCCGTTATATCTGCCACTGTAAGAGGACTTGTTTCCGTTATATCTGCCACTATAGGAGGACTTGTCTCCGTTATATCTGCAACTATGAGAGGACTTGTCTTCGTTATATCTGCCACTATAGGAGGACTTGTCTCCGTTATATCTGCAACTATGAGAGGACTTGTCTTCGTTATATCTGCCACTATAGTAGGACTTGTCTCCGTTATATCTGCCACTGTAAGAGGACTTGTCTCCGTTATATCTGCCACTATAGTAGGACTTGTCTCCGTTATATCTGCCACTGTAAGAGGACTTGTCTCCGTTATATCTGCCACTGTAGGAGGACTTGTCTCCGTTATATCTGCCACTATAAGAGGACTTGTCTTCGTTATATCTGCAACTATGAGAGGACTTGTCTCCGTTATATCTGCCACTGTGAGAGGACTTGTCTTCGTGATATCTGCCACTATGAGAGGACTTGTCTTCGTTATATCTGCATCTGAGTTGAGTCTTTCATTATTTCTACCGCTGTGAGAAGAGTTCACTACTGTGAGATGCATAGAGAGTGCAGAGGAAGTCCATATCCGTGTGCTGTATTTTCATTTCCTTTTAAACCTTTTCAGCATGATTAGAATGTTACATTTTTATTTGCTGGTGTCAACTGAAATATATTTCCAATGATCTGGCATACAAAGATGCACTTGATTAGTGCAAATGAAATCAGTCAGGAAAAACACACAACTAGTTATTTTACCATGCTATGTTTTTTTGCCCAAACATCCTGCAGTTTTCGGCAGAAGATAGAAAATATCTTGTTAATGTTGAACACATCTACATGAAAACAAATTAGAAATATAATGATTAAGAATCATTGTTTATCAAAAATGAACCTCAAGATTAGGGTAAGGTAAAGAAGTACTATAGCATTCTATATAACATTGCGATAATAATGTCTGGAACTAAATAATGAGGCAAATAGTAAATAATGAAATAGGTTTTTAAAATATGTTCTGCCAGTATATTCCACTAGGCTAGCCTTCAGTGTTATACTCAGAACAATTAAAAAGGGTTTTGCTCACATTGTAGTGGAATGCATAATTAGGTCCCTAATTAGTTAGGATCTTCCCACACCTGGTCATATTGGTCCCAATTAGGCACCAATTGAATGAACAAAAACAGTTTTGACATCTTCTCGCTACCATTCCTTCTTCATTAATGATAATGCTTGTTAAGTCTCCATTCATTTCATTTCATATACCTTTACTAAGCCCCCACTACCATTACTAATACGACTATTGCACAACCATGAACACTACACATGTATGATTTGATGTACACCACATGTAATTCTATGGAATGTCATTTTCTACTGGCGGATTTCAGCAGTCCTCCTACTGCCGTTCACGGTGTGGGGACACAGAGGGCAGGTTCATACATCCCTGGCACACTACCACACTGAATTACCATGTGGAATCACGGAATTATACCACACAGCGTTATCTTTGAATCTCCATTACACGCAGCAGATCATTTTGGGTATTGGAACACAACGTAAATATAAACAGACCTGTAACACGGAACATTGAATTGATGTGTTTGTTTCATTCCTGGGTTATGTGCTAATGGAATAATTAGCTGTGTTGATTTTATTCCGTAATTGTCTCCCCCAGGAGAGCACTTTCCATGTTTTAAAGTAAGTTGTCCGAAGAATGAGGGGTGGAGAGAAATGAGGCTGACAGAGACATGTATGGAGAGGAGGGTGGAGAAACATGTCAGATAGAGGGAGGACGGAGACATGTATGGAGAGGGGGGTGGAGAAACAGATCAGATAGAGGGAGGACGGAGACATGTATGGAGAGGAGGGTGGAGAAACAGGTCAGATAGAGGGAGGACGGAGACATGTATGGAGAGGGGGGTGGAGAAACAGGTCAGATAGAGGGAGGACGGAGACATGTATGGAGAGGAGGGTGGAGAAACAGGTCAGATAGAGGGAGGACGGAGACATGTATGGTGAGGGGGGTGGAGAAACGGGTCAGATAGAGGGAGGACAGAGACATGTATGGAGACGGGGGTGGAGAAACAGGTCAGATAAAGGCAGGACGGAGTGTGAGGACAGGGTGTGAGGACAGGGTGTGAGGACAGGGTGTGAGGCCCTGTAGTCAGATCATTGTTGTGTAAGTGATTCGTGCAGTTTTTTAAATGTCTCCATTTTCAGAAAGCTCACTAAGAGGCTAGGTGTTTTCCTCTCCAGAGTAGATTTCAATCTGATCATCTGTCTTAGGACACTAGAGCCAATACACGGTTCACTGGCCACACAGGTCTGGAGGATCTAAATGATCCAATCAGGTCTGATTATAGCAAATTACACTAATCCACCACCAGGGCCACGCCACTGGTTTGTATCCATTAGATTTCAATTCCACACTGCTTGGGTCTGGGACTGGCTAGCTGATGACCATTGATTAACTTCACTGGCTCTGGAAAACGGCTTGCAATTAGTTGGTCAAGTGAGCCTCACTCTGTCTATCTCTCTTTCTTACTCTTCCTGCCCCCAAACCATCTGTCTTTCTCTCTGCTAGCTTGAGGAGCAGGTGTCTCGTCTACAGAGGGAGAAGAACGACCTACAGTCCCGTATGGAGGAGGACCAGGAGGACATGAATGAGCTGATGAAGAAACACAAGGCTGCTGTGTCCCAGGTAACCCGGCCCCTACCCAGACTCTGTCCTATGTCCTGCAGCATGGTTTACCTCGCACCCAATGAGAGTCCGCTCTAAATGTCCCCCTCAATAGAGATGAGCAAAATAGGCTGTATAGAATTATTAACCATATACCCCTCCCGGTGCCTTATTAGCCATATACCCCTCCCGGTGCCTTATTAGACATATACCACCCCCTGTGCCTTATTAGCCAAATACCACACCCCGTTGCCTTATTAGCCATGTACCACACCCCGGTGCCTTATTAGCCATATACCACACCCGGTGCCTTATTAGCCATATACCACACCC
>JACXGK010011352.1:0-16223 GCA_016801125.1 Novumbra hubbsi
CCCCCCCCCCTGTCACACACACACATGCCCACCCTAACAGCGGGTTTACTCTAGGACACCTGCAGTCACAGATAGGTTGCTCTCTTCAACAAGCCAGCTGTTACTTTTTAGCCATTTAGCAGACACTCTTATTTACTTTAAATTCTAGCAAGTCTATTTTCAGAGTCAGGTGCCATGTTTGCGTACGGAAGGGGTTGCCTGTCATCACAAAGACAGACCATCACAAGCCAGCACCCTAAAGGCAATATGTCAAATGTTCTCCGAGTCCATGCCAGGCTAAACTGTGAGGCGTCGTAAACCCAGTGATTCAACAGACAACAAATCCTTGTCAGTCTTCTAAGGCAACTTTTTATTTCAAGAAGCATAAACGCATACTTTGTATTGGAATTCAACATTCTGCTAAACGTCAACACATCATTGCAGGTTGGATCACGTTTATCAATGACAAAACACATGAACTAGAAAACAAATGAGCTGCTTTGAGATGAGAACAGGACAGGAACAGAAAAAAAAGTACAACAAAAGCATTGGCTAAATGGTCTAAAACACCAACCACGCAGAACTCCACAGGTACTGTAAAATCACATACCTCTGCTGAGGAAGCTGGTCCACATTTTCACTAGCTTCTCTGTGCTGACAGATTTCTCTGACGGAGGGAATCAAAATAAAAGGGCAGGGAGGGAGGGAGATTCCGGGAGGGAGGAGAGGCAGCCTGGAGCTCCGCGGGTGCGAGGCTCTACTGCAGGTTGCCTCGGCGTTTGCCTCTAATCCTCCGTGTGACAAGGGACTTGCAGCACCTTCGCCGGGAACGGAAAGCTCTGGCACATCGGCAGCCTCCTAGCCAGAGCAGCAGACAGGCGGGCGCAAGAAGCAGGAGGAAAAGGAGGAGGAGGAGGAGGAGGAGGAGGAGAAAAACAATCTTGCGATCACGAGAGGGTGATTTCTCCTGCAGTTGTGGATGTGCAATGAGGCAGCCCACAGGGTGGAAGGAGCCCTGATAAAACAAAGGAGAGCAAATCCTCTTGTGCCTCTTTGCTTTCACTGGTTTTCAGTTCATAGTTCGTTCTCTCTCGCTCTCTCTCCGGATGGCTCTCTCTTGTAGATTTTCACTTTCCTTACACTTTCTCCCGCACTACTTCTCATTCTTATCTCTCTCGCACACAGACCAGTTAAACCAAACCAGCCGAAAAGTATTTTGATAAATGGCTGGGCGGATTTTCCTTTCGGCGCGGTGAATTGGAATTTACGCCCGACACAGTACTGTCACATAGACGCCCAGCCGCTGAGAATAATGCTGTAAACAGGTGAGACCAGGATAAATGGATGAGCTGTACAAACTGAAATTGCACACAAAGGAAACACAGACCAAAATAGAGGATCCTTGTTACTAGTCAGGCTTGAAGCTGTGGTGAATCACTGACAGACTGGAAGGAGAAACTGGCTGCCTGCCGAACGGGGTGAGAACATGAACTGAGAAGTGGCTTAAAAAGTGACACATGACCAAGAGAAACACTGCAGCTGATCACAGCATCATGATTGCGTGTGTGTGTGTGTGTGTGTGTGTGTGTGTGTGTGCATGGTGGTGTCTCATCTTGGTAGTGGGCTACATGTGACCGCTACATGTGGTAGACCTTCGCTGACAAGGTCCTAAAACACCATCCCCTTGTTTCACGCCTGAACAGCCAGGGTTATCACTGAACACATACACTTCCCTGCCCTGCTCACCGTCTGAGTGTGTGTGGCCCTCAGATGGCAGACTTGCCAAACACCAGAGCAAGGCGACTAGGAAGTAAACTGCACTGCTCGAGGTGAGAGGTCATTGGCAGCCGGGCCGAGAGGAGGAGGTGCCCTTATGTACCCATAAGAGTCGAGATATACATTCACAGAAAAACGGAAGCCTTTTGATTCCTATCAAGTACCAAAAATGTATGTGTGCGGATGTGTATGGATGTCAGGTTTTCCATTAGGAAAACATTTTATTTTACAGAAATTTGGACAATTTGGAGAAATGTACCGTTCTTTGATATGCGTTGTATATCCCTCAGTACCCCTAGCGGACAGTTTAGCAGGCCTAGTTTTTAAGTTTGTTTTAATCAAACTGTTAAAATTGAATTTCTCTTTTAATGTCCTTGCTATCTTCTTTAAAGCACATTGAATTGCTTCTATGTATGAATTGTGCTATATAAATAAACTTGATTGATTGATAGAAACAAAATGTTATTTATTTAAATATATCTGCCACTTTTTATTTTTCTTGTCTAAAGTAAGTATTTTTAATGGGGTCACGTGGTTTTTACTGTATTACTACCTTCAATAGGAGCTTAAATTACCAGAAGACATAAATTATTTTACATTAACTGCGACAGAGGCATTTACAGTGTAAACAATTCATTTGTGCGACAATTAATCGTGAGCTAAAATGTCATAATTGCAACAAGCCCTCGGTTAGGATATGCTTCCACTATGTCACATTCCTTCATGGAGATGTCTATGAATGATACGTAAGGGGGTGAGGCAACTTCATCAAATGTATATTTATTTTGCTACAGGACACATTCTTTAGTATACCCAGGGAGCTTGCTTTTTAATAGAACAGTGTCTTGTAGAGCATGTGAAATTTTGCTATCAGCTTGGATCCCACGTATGCTTGAGTTGCTCTCTCCTGCCTCTGAAAGCCCCCAGCAGTGTCTTGGATCGCACACTCATCCCAGCTGAGCCAATGTCTGACACTGTTGTACAGCTTCAGGGTCACATTCGGTCTGACGCAGTCACAGCCTTTAAAATGCCCGCTGCTTTTTTACCACATGCTTACAGAAGGCATCATGTATTTCACTTGGCATCTTCTGGTACATTCACTGCCAGTTCTGGTTCCGAATTTGAACATACAGTACGGTGCAGTATTATGCCTGAAACCCTAACTAAAGCCATGTTTAAGGGTAGTAGGTGTTTATTTGTAATATATCTCATACATTAATTTTACAAATAAACACTTATTACCCAAATAAATGGCTTTAGTTTAACTTTCAGGTGCCCAAAACCTTTGCACAGTACTGCAAGTGTTCTGGTTAATGCTTATTGATACGGCTAATTGGTCTGCTCAAGTAATTGGCAGAGATGGGACCTAATTTCTCTTCAAAAGTTCGTAGTTGGCTAGATTCTGAATTCGATCATCACTGTGTTGAGCAGGGCGATGCGACGTGCTTCCCAGGATGCTGTTGTCACAGTTGCTGAGGAGCCAAGTGAAGGCTCACACACACACTGCTATATACACATCGTGCCAAACATTACATATCTGGAATATCAGGACGTCACTCGTTTGATTTGTTGGCTTTCACTTGAAAGACCATGTGCAAGTTTTTTTAAATCAAAATGCAACCATATGGTCACTGTCTGGAACCATGAATTATCTGTATTAATATCTGGTCTGATTTACTAAAGGTGTTCTAAAGAGGCCTGAAAGAAACAGAGCTTGAACAGACCACCATTCGGAATATACAAATGACAACAGCATTTTATTGCACTTACATATCCTTGGTTACCACCTTTCTTTGGAGGTCAGAATACACTGTCATAACTTTTATCCTTGGTTATATACAAACACCTTTCTTTGGAGGTCAGAATACACTGTCATAACTTTTATCCTTGGTTATATACACACACCTTTCTTTGGAGGTCAGAATACACTGTCATAACTCTTATCCTTGGTTATATGTATATGCACCCCTTTTGGGGAGGTCAGAATACACTGTCATAACTCTTATCCTTGGTTATATACACACACCTTTCTTTGGAGGTCAGAATACACTGTCATAACTCTTATCCTTGGTTATATGTATATGCACCACTTTTGGGGAGGTCAGAATATACTGTAATAACTCTTATCCTTGGTTATATGTATATGCAAACCTTTTGGGGAGATATGAATACACTGTCAGAACTCTTGGTATACTGTTACATTTAGATCATTTAGATCATGGCTACGTCGCGGCAAAGGAAATGTGTTTTCACAAAACAAGCTTGAAAACAGCAATATTTCTTCTATGTTCCAAGGCAAAATTGGAAGAATTGCACAAAATAGTGCTTTACAGTAAAATGATGTGACTGTCTGTCTCTATTGAAATGGTGAACTGTGGGCAATTGTGTGCAAAATACCACATATTCAAATAAAAGCTTTAAATAAATCAGTTAACAAATGTAAGTAATGTGATGTACTTTAAAAAAAGAGCAGAGGAGTAGAATGAGTACTAAGTACGGTGATAAACAAGGGTAAAATAACCAGAGAAGCGTAAAGCTTTCAACATTTCTTTAAAGGATTGTTCTTATCTTTTAAGGATAAGGAAATTCAACATCTTTGTTCCAGCCATTGAACAGCTTTTGTTGTTGGTGAACGAGATGATAACATGGTTGACTATTCATGAGTGTCCAACACAGTCACATGAAGTAAGATCTTTCCGCAAAGAATTATCAATAGCCTGCATGTCTTTGTGTCAAAAGCTCTCAGTTCAATGAGCTATGCAAACTAAATTCCTACATAGTGCATCGTGAGGTGGCAGTTAACCAGCACAGTGTGAAATCTACTTTCACAAACAAGGTCAGAATTCAAGGAATCAGGCGGCACGGCCACAGACGGTCTGCAGAGTGAGCAAAGAGGCGTGCCGTGGGTAGTCCGTGTGTCTTGGCATAGCCGCGGGCAGGGGTAAATAAACCCACTACCTCACCAAGAGCCAACCAAATCCAGCAGAAAGAAACATCCAGACAACCAGCCGGCCCCTGAGCCTGAGTACAGCTAAACAGTCAGCCAGACAGCAGGGTCAGCCAGTAATTCAGCCCCATTGGCTGTCCAGAGGCCTGAGAGACAGTAGCAACAACGGTGGCCAAGCAGAACCTAAGCAGCTTAATGAGTAAGGCTTTTCAATGCCATGGTATTAGTTAATGGACAAAACGTTGCCTATGGAGCGTGTGTAATGGTAATATGCTTCTACAAAGTAATTGTCATACTGTGTGAACATGTCTTGTGTGAACAGTGCAATAATGGGAAGACTTTAGTAGGACGCCTGGGGCTTGAGCAGTAATGAGTATACATTACATATACATAAACACATCAGCTTTTGTTTACAATGGCAAGAGACAAATAACATTTTTGGTTTTTCGCAAAAAATATAAAGAAAAACTCCAACGAAAAAAGCTGTTTTTCAAATATTTATTTAATCCAAACACATTAAACTGACTTCCAAGAAATTCTTAACTGGCTTTGTGTGTCTGCAAAAGCCAATAATTACATTGTTAACAGCTGGAAATGCCATTGTGCTGAGGCAAACCAATGGATTTGGTGAACAAGCTGCCATAACTACAGATGATCTCAAACAAGGCCAACCTTTCAATAGGAAGGCCAGATGTCCTTACCCTGTCAGCCATGTAGCCTGAATCCCATAAAACTAGGCGGTCAACCTTTCCTGAAAACATTTCAAATCTGCCCTCTGTCCTCATCAACAACTAAAGGGTCGCCCCCCTCTAACCTGACCGTCGTGTGTCTTGACGTTAGGGGAGGGCAGGTAACTGGAACGGTTCTCCGCCCTGGCCTGCCTGGATCGGACCTGATGTGGACCCTTTCAGTGAGCAGGTCTTATCCTCGGTGTGTATGTCCAGGCTGCCAGCAGACGGCTCTCCTAAACAACAAGCCGTCTAATCGGGTTTTATCTGGTTATAGGCTGACTGGTGCTGTCTTCTCTGATCATGCGTGAGGCACTTGATAACAAGCGTGTGTTTGTGGGACCGAGCAAGGGCACAGAAGAACGGCCGAGCAACAGTGTGGAAAAACAGGGCAGGGTTCTGGTCTGGTATCCAGCTTTGGAGCCATTTCAATTTAAGACAATCTCCATCCATTAAAAATGTCTCATTTCTCATCATTCAAATAGAATTGATCCCGACCGTGCTAGACATATGGGCCCCTGAAGGATGTCCTGCTTTGCCTGCCAGAAGAATAGAAGGAGAGATCTGGAGAGGACCGAAGACAGACATGACACACAGACGACAAGAGCATGACTTCAAAGTGACCTACGTCACTAATTCCCGCAGGTTATTGAACACATGACCTTAGTGGTAGTGTTGTCAATGTGGAAAATCAAGTCTTGATTGCTTAAGTACTGCTATGACACACAGCTTTATAGCAGCCATATGCCTTCAGAAGTCACATCATTATTGAATAGAGTCCATATGTGTAAATTAAAGTGTCACAACATCTTAAATTAAATCCACCTGTTGGTGAACGGCCCCAGAGTATGGCAGAGAGTATATCCAAACAACCCAATTACAAAGACCAAGGAACTTTCCCACCAAGTCCGGGAGAAACTATTGGAAAAGCACCAATAAGGGCTGAGCAATATAAAAAGACGCCCAACTTTCAACATCCGCCAGAGCGTTAAATCTATTCAGTCCATACAAAAGCTTAACAAGATGACATAACCCCAACTCCATATAGAGCAGGTCAACCGGGAAGGAAGGACCAGGGCCACCCTGAGGTTCTTACAGAGTTCCATAGTCAAGATAAGAGTGTGTTTGCATTTCTCACCTTTCACACTGGTGCTCTGCAAGGCTGGGCTATACGGAGGAGCGCTGTGGAACAAGCTATTGCTGAAAATCTGTCACATCAAATCGAATTAGAATCTTTCCATAAGGAATATGGTAGATACGGCAGAGATGTGGAAAAAGGCTCTCTGGTTGGATGGGACAAAAGTGGCACTTTTTGGACTAAATGCCAAACGCCATATGTGGCTCAAAGCCAGCGCTGCTTATCTCGCCAACAACACAGCCCAAAGCCAAAGCCCAAACGTAAAACAAGGTGGCGGCAGCAAGCAACTCAAAGGGCCCAGTCACACCTGTTTGATTGTGTATGATTGTATCTCTTGCGTGTGTAACCGTTTTCCTGCAGTTTTCATGCCTTTGACAAGGTTGGTTCTCAATCGGCTTATCTGGTTAAACAATGGCGAAACAGGTACAACTTTACCAATAAGAATAGGATACAAATGGCACAAACAGTGCAAATGTGGTTGAGAGGAATCCAAGAAGAAATGCAGCTCTGATTCGAATGTGGTTCTACCAAGTTTTTAACACTTTTTGTTTAATCACCGTTTGTTAAAAAAAAAAATATATATATATTGAACCTTGTAAGTGTTGTGTATGTGGTGTTGATCAAAGAGAAAACAATCCTGAATAAAACCACTTCGATTCTAGAAGTCCTTTTGGAGGTGTAGACTATTAGACAGCTTGGAGCAGGTTTTATTTCGGATCTATGTGTTTCCCCACCCAGCCCCAGTGCTGGGTAGCTGAGAGACTGACATATTCAGATTTGAATACCAAATCGCCCTTGAAGAGCTGCACTCATATGGAAAATTGCATCTCGGCATTTGCATAATGTATGCTGCTCAAAAATTATGAGGATGAATGAAGTTTTTAACAATTTGATGGGTGTTGTTGGTGTCACCATCTGTTTGGAGAGAGCGTTGCAAAGGTGGGCAACACATACACATCCACTCTCTCTCTCCTCCACCTTTCTCTCTCACTCTCCAAGAGCTGAGAGACAGTAGAAACGGCGTCACGTTCAGGGACCACCACGACAGATTTCCTGAGCCTGTTCATCCTTAACCTTCAACAGATGGTGTTACATCTTCATTTAGGGGACTTAAACAGATCTGTAAAATGCTAAGTTGTGGAATCTGAATCACCACTTTGCATTTTACTTTGTGGCAATCAGACCCAATTTTACCTTTTAAACAAACAACCTTTGTGTGCACGTCATTCTAAGCTGACAAACGAAAACACTTTAGATACAATTTTTGTTCTGTTTGTGTTCTTGTTTTATACTGCAATTCAGCCTTTTGCTGCCAATGTATAATAACTAAATGCCATCCCCTACGGCTGCGGTGTTAGGAGGCCAGCCTGCCAACAATGTCTTGGTTACTCACATCCAACCAACAAGACCAAGGTGGCAATACATTGAAGGATGACGTGGGCCCCGGGTTCATAACTCGTAAATGACAAAATTCACCCTCAAAACACAAAAGTAAACATATTTGGAATCATTTTGACTAACTGCACAGAAGTTAATACATTTTAGTTACTTGGACCGGAGTCTTTGTTATGGCATGACACCGCCAGAGAAATACATATTTTTTACGTTAACACTGCCATCTAGTGGAATATTTTTTAACAGTCCGGTTCACATGGACCATGAATCCCAAATGAAACCCTTGACCACTTCCAATCTAGTCTATCATTTACCTATAATCATGACAAACCTACACAAACACCTTGGCAGTAGTGACTAGGGATTGGTTTGAGGCAATTGGACCCTCAGATGAAAACACAACTGCAGTTTATCCAGTTGAACTAACTTAGAGGCCAACTCTTCTAAATGCTCTCATTAGGTAATCGCAGGGTGCTGTAATGATGAGTGAGAAGAGACCTCTCAATGTCCACCCTGGATGTTGCTGCGTTGACCTGCTTACTGTAGGTGACACTGTGAGATGCAGAGAGACACAGGAAGAGATCAGCATTTTGTGAGTGTGTGTGTGTGTGTGTGCGTGCGTGTGTGTGAATGCATGTGTGTTTGTGTGTGAGTGTTTGGCCCGTGAGTACATCCACACCAACACAAGACTCTGTTTCCAGTCCATCAGCTGTAATTACATATTACGTCTCAGACTACCCAAATAATACCAGGGCTCTTTAAAGTTTCAGGGCAACAGACACCCCTAGGGTGTTTAAAAATGTAGCTGTGGGTCAACTAGCGCCAAACTGCCATGCGATCGTCCAAATCAACCCCATCCATTTCATCCAACCCGACGACAAGTGCTGAACGACGGACAGAGACAATGATGAAAGCCGCTGTGATAAAACCTGAACGAGACAGCCGCGTGTTGCCTGATGACACAAACCGACGCTGCCTTCCACAACACCTCATACACACTCTACCTTCACCAGGTTTCAGGCACCAAGGTTTTCTAAAATACCCAGGACAGATGTCAAATACACCAGCCAACCACATTGTGGACCCATTCCCCTAATGTCCATGAATCTGTGACCTCAAATCCACTAGGGCCTATAACATCCAATTATGTTATATTCAATGAACCTCCCGCTACACACACACACACACACATCATTGTGACCGGTGTTCACTACATCAACTGGCATCTGTACTGTAGCATGAAAAGCTTTCTCGCATGAGCTGCTTCTGAGGCCTGCGGCCCTTTTCACTCTAATTGCTGTTTATTGTGGGTGTAAGGGGCATCGCCACAGAGGGCTGATGTTGCTAATGTTGGTTTCTGTGGTGGGTGCACAAGTGTGTCTCTGTGTGTTTGTGTGTGTCTGAGTGTGTGTGCATGTGTGTAGAGCCGCCGGGGGGGGGTTGTTACAGCAGGACGGACCGGGGACATGTGATGACTGACCCCCTGCCACACAGACTGACATACACGACCCCCTCAGGGCCAGCAGGACAGGCCACAGACTTTGTCAAAGACACACACACCCACAGAATCTCATACAAATCCAGATAAACGAGCCCTGACTTGGTTCAGTGTGTCTCAGTGTGACAGTCTCCTGTGTCTTTCCGTCCTGTCAGCTTGACGCAGTAAAGAGGACACACTTGACTCCATATCAACAGCCGTACTTCCGTCAGTACTCAACGTCACAGAGTTGGAAACCTTCGACCTACAGTGTCTGACATCACTGAACACCGGCTATAATACCAGCTATAACACATTTTTTGGAGCCATATTACATAAACTTGCATCATTAAAAAGTCACTGTCCTTATGTAAATTTATTTGGTTATTCAAGCCTTGTTTTTGAGATGATGCAATATACCTGATTACACCATCTTGAAACCAGTCTGGAACATCTTTATCTACTGCCTATGAAGCATTGTTTATCTCTAGTCTGAATAGAACAAAACATAGAAACATCTTATTTTTGGCCAGCCAAGCACAATAATCAGTTCTGATAGATTTAAATATAACAGAACAGAATACTAAGCGCTGTCATGAAATGTATTATCTTGTATTTTAGAAGGGCAATGGTTCTCTCTGTGTGCCTGGTTAAAGCACATTCTATAATATACACCCAAAGCCCCAGCAAACAGACTGCTGTATCACTGTGCTCAGGCACTGTAGACAAACGGAAGGGCTAACTTTAATATTCATTACCCCCAACAATAATTGAATTAGACCTCGGAGCAGAGTTTGTTTAACCGAGCAGTGAAAGAAAACAAACAAAATGTCTGAAAGCAATGAAGTCATGTGTGCATTCTTAATGTCACTCTACTCCCTGTAAAACGCAACTCTGCCGAGCAAAGCACAAAGGAGCTAGAGCATATAGGGTGTGGGGAGACATTTGGGATGCAACCATGGTTCCGAGTCAAATGCTGCAAACTAACTCAGCATGCAACATCATCACCCCCTCTAGTGTGTTGACGGCTTTAGAGTCTCTCGGTCTACCGTCCAGGCCTTGTCTACAGAGTCGGTTGTACCAGCTAACGTCACTGTAGACCTACTGGCCCGTTCTCCCCTTAGGGAGGTCTTGTGTGACCTCAATGGGACTCCCAAGTAAAAGGAAGGTTAAAAATCCCTCTTAGCGATCTACATTTACGTGCCCAAGAGGTGGGTAGGAACCAATAGAAAACCAATATAGAAACAAATCAATAGAAAGGCAATAGATTCGACCTGCAGGCCTACCGGCACGGCTGCTGTTGGCGCTGACGGTGCTGTTGGCGCGGACACTGAGCGACGGGGCGGAGGTTTGCGGAGACCCGGCTGCTGGTGTCGGAGCTGGAGGAACCTCCCCGGCGCTCATCTGTTTGACCCTCTTCAGGTGGGACCGGCCATTGTAGTGGACCTGGGCTTGGGCCTGGGAGTTCAGCTGGATGTTACACACCTCACACATGGAGAAGAACAGCTTGTGGTTGTGGTCCTGCCGATGGAGGTCCATGTCGATTTGGGCGTGACCGTCCAGGCCGGGCTCCATCCTCATCAGCTGGTTCAGCTCCAGACAGCCCCCGAACGGGAAGGCCAGCCGAACGGGCTCTATGAACCGGGCCTGGCTCAGTGGGGTCTTCATACCTGCAGGAGACAACCCCAAGATGGAATCCCAATTACAACGTCTCCTGTTGGAAAGCAAGAGGACACGCACCGAGCCACGGCAGATACGCACCTGCTCCGAGATACATCGCTCTCCAAAGAAACATAAATAAATGTGATGTTTAGGCTACATTCTACTGACAGTAGAACAGTGCTGAACAAAGAACACCCTCTCATGTGAAAGCAACAGGTCCCCGGGGCCAGAGCGTAAGGCTGTGAGAGGACCACAGTCGCTGATCAGGTGTGTGATCCTTCTTTCTGTAGTGGAGCCAGGCTTAGCCCCACCTCTGACTGTGTGGTTATACCGTCTGACAGCTTGGTGCTACAGCATCATTCGGCCTGTGGTGGTGGAGCCAGGGTGGTGCCAGCGGAAGGAGGAGGCTGCCGAACCAAAACAGGGTTCAAAGAGTATTCAAAGCCTATTTCATTCCTTCACCTGTGTCTGATTGCACTGGACTGCCACAATGGAACTGACGGAACATTCCAGAACAGTGCCATTCCTTGTCCGGCACCCCCTGGCAGCCTCCAACTAAGTATTAGGAGATATTTAAATACTATGTGCATCGAGGGTTGGTGCTGAGTGACCTCCTGTGCCCATCTGTTGCCCTGGCACTATGTGTGTGTGTGTGTTACGCAATGCTCACACGCAGCACAGACACCAAGCGTGGCACACAACAGAGTGGACTGTCTCTGGATCCCCAGACGCGATAAAACAGCTTAAATCCAAATATGAAGTCAACATTTAGAACGGCTGATTTCTCTCCCCATCCAACAGTGACACACACGTCAACACATCTACCTCTAACAACTATCTCACATCAAAGCCACCGTGTCTCATTAAGACGACCTGAATGTCATCCCCACACGACAGAGCATTTGTAACAATTACTTATTTGCAACAGCACTTCAGAAAAAAACGGAGCCCTGAACGTGTAACATAAACATAGGGCGTTTTATTGAAGAAAACAAAACTTAGAAAAGGAAGTTCACATATGTGCTTTTTGCTTGTCGCTTGTAGTTTGTAGCAGCATACGTCTTCGTAATAGGGTGGCATTTGGGACGCAGGCTGTATTTGTGTAGATGTAATGAATAGTGAGGCTGTATTGTACAAAATGTGTATGACGGTGAAGCAATAGTGCAGTGTGGCTCGCACTGGACAGTAAAATAATCCTTCTGAAACCCACACACACAATCCCTCCAACACAGACATGCTGGGTAATCTCTAAGGGCAACCGCAGGCCACTAATCCTGACAGATAAACTTCCTTTGCAAACTTCCTCAAGGCTCAGCTCTGTGGCCGTTCGGTTCCATTTCCAAACAACCCTATCCCTCAGCAATACTTTACATTTCACACAGCAGTCATGTAAGCAGGGCCGGCACAGTATAAATGATCAGCATTAAAACGTTTGTGTGAATATCCTCAACTTCTCTAGCTGCGGTATATGTGGCTTGGCCTAGTTAGAAGTCAGGAAATCACTGAGAGAAAGAATGAACGCTGCATTGCTCTGTTAGGGATGTAGTGGCTGTCTGAATAGGTCTGTTTGTGTGTGTGTGTGTGTCTTCTCACTTGTGCGCTCTTCGCTGCAGGGTGTGAGGCAGGGACTATGTGGTCAGTCCATCCGACAGGGATCCAGGGGTGTATGAGGTCAAGGATACAAGGATACAAGGATCCAGGGGTGTATGAGGTCAAGGATACAAGGATCCAGGGGTGTATGAGGTCAAGGATACAAGGATCCAGGGGTGTAGGAGGTCAAGGATACAAGGATCCAGGGGTGTATGAGGTCAAGGATACAAGGATCCAGGGGTGTAGGAGGTCAAGGATACAAGGATCCAGGGGTGTATGAGGTCAAGGATACAAGGATCCAGGGGTGTATGAGGTCAAGGATATAAGGATCCAGGGGTGTATGAGGTCAAGGATACAAGGATCCAGGGGTGTATGAGGTCAAGGATACAAGGATCCAGGGGTGTATGAGGTCAAGGATACAAGGAACAGGGGTGTATGAGGTCAAGGATACAAGGATCCAGGGGTGTATGAGGTCAAGGATACAAGGAACAGGGGGGGGGCACAAGGCCAGTCCACATCTACACCCACCAGGCCACTGACCTCAAGCAAACAGCTAACCTATACTACTACAACTGAATGGTCCTCCCGTTCCTGAAGACTACTAAATGCGATTCTACTGGGTGGTATAACAACACTTCACAACAAAAGGACCATGTTCTCATCTTTCTGCTTACTTCATCGTCTTTCTTCTTGCTTGAAAGAAATATGTTAATCTCAAAACAAGCCACAGCGTAAGATCTTGGGGCTTTAGAAAACATTATACATCGTGTAATAGAATGTCAGCTGTGATGAATCATCATACAGCAGGTTACAAATAATGTAGTACACAGGGGACTAGCTATCTGAGACCGACGGAGGTCCAGTCAAAAATTCATATACACAACATTCTGTCTCGCATAAAGAGGCTTAGCCTACATCACAAAAAGTCCCCTAATCTCCTACATAGTGCACTGGAATCACTCAGAGCCCTATACGGTTATGTATAATAAACTGGTTCTCTGCACAAGTTTCTACCAGCATCAAAAATAATAAGAAGGCGATACAGTTCATGGTACTAACTTCCTCTGAAGGTGTTGCATAACCTTGTACTAACTTCCTCCGAAGGTGATATAGAACATGGAACTAACTTCCTCAAAAAATTATACAGTGCGTGGAACAAACGTCCTTTGAAGGTGATGGATGATACCATTCATAGTACTAATTTCCTCCAGAGGGAAACCCTTTCCCTGTGTTGGCTTAATGCACTGTAAATGCACTGAATGCGTAATGCCCTGTTTAGGTCCCTTTGCTTTTTCCTGCAGCACAGACAAACAGTGCGGAAAAAGCAAAGGGATTTGGCCATGTTCACTCTAATGACCTAATGTGAATGGAAACAGACATTCCCAGGGCCAGGCCATGGTGAAAGTCCTGCCTCAGGGAAGTGACCTGGTCTGCCTCCTCCTCTCACCGACAGCACGTCGCTTCACTCATCTGTTCCACTAGAATATCTATAACATACCTGACAGGCAATGGGTGTGGAGTGTCTTTCAAAAGGGGAATAACATCAGAATAAATATCAATAAATAACTCCCCCTTAACCACAGCTTGTTCTCAAGAAATTGGAGGACGCGTAATGCTGTCACTTGGATTTGTGCATGTCAGAATACATGGAATGGAAGCTGTAGAGCACAGTTAGAGACAGAAGTTTATTTGTGGTCTACTTTCAGACCTTAGCGGATAGGTTTAGGCGTCAGCATTAAGGCTAGCCTAAGTTTACTCACAACCGTTACTATGGTAAAGGTTAGGGCTAGGGTTCGGTTTCTAGTTAGGCAATAGGGAAGATTTATTGATTCATGGGATAGTGTTACGTCACATTCTCACACGCATAGAAAAGCAGATGTGTGAGTGTTTTGTGCATGGGAGTGACTGGAAGAACCGGGTAATAGGTTAAGATGTAGAGAATGAAACTAGGAATATCATTTAGCATTAATCTAAGCACAATACCCCTGTAACTGCAAATGAGTGTTCTGCCACACAATCGACTGGCAAGAGAATGCCATCTGCCAGGACCAGTGACAGGGGTATATCAGATAAGAACTCCCGAGAAGATATGACCCCATGTACTGTAGAGCCTACATCAACTCTCATGAATAGAAGCCTTGAGCCTCTCAAACCACTGCTTGCGTCATCACTCAGCCTGTATCACGGTTGCTGGCATAGCAATTCGTAGGAACCCCACAAGCGAGGAGATGTGGTGAAATTAACACTTTTAGATTTTGAAATGAAAACATCCCCTTCATTTGCTTCCCACGTGCATTACCATAAGGAGTTAAAGCCTCCCTCCCTCCTTTCTCTGTCTCCCTCACTCCCTCCCTCACTCCCTCCCTCACTCTCCGTCTGTCTGAGGTGTGACATGATGACATCTGCCCTGTCTGCTGTTCATCAAGAGTCTGGGCAAGGGAAACAGAATGCATGCACACACATGCCCACACGCACGCCCACACGCACGCCCACACGCACACCTCAGATGGGAAGGTACTCAGGGGACAGAGTCAGTGGACAGAGTTAGAGTACAGAGTCAGTGGAAAGACTTAGAGTACAGAGTCAGTGGACAGATTTAGAGAACAGAGTCAAGGGACAGAGTTAGAGTACAGAGTCAGGGGACAGAGATGGAGTATAGAGTCAGGGGACAGGGATGGAGTATAGAGTCAGGGGACAGAGCTAGAGTACAAAGTCAAGGGAAATGATGAGCACAATTTAGTTGCCAAATGTGTGTGTTCAAAAGTATTTCATAACTATCTCTGGCGTGCCAACAACGTGTTACATGCATAGGTAACGTTACTTTTGATGTTTCCATACCTGGTTTAAAAAAAAAAACAGGAATGTCAAAACAGTATTGAAGGCCCCTTAAAAGCATTTAAGTGCAGGTGTGCGCTTCTCTGTAAAACTATACAGCAAATGACCCTAAAGGTCATTGGCCTACTCAGCAGTGGTAAGGAAAGACACATACTAAAGAAGACAGACCGATAACGCCACATTAATATCCAGAGGTGTGTGCTTTACACGAAGGATCCCACAGCCTGACGATGGATAATCTATTCGTCTGAGTCAATAATTTAGATACCCAAATCTGGCCAGTTTACCTATTTAATCTGGAGATCCAGCAGAATAATCTTTGAGGGAAACTCGCTAGCCTCTCTAGCCTAGTCAGAGCTGTTGCCAGATGTACTCTTCCAACCAAGATCACAGGCAGGGACACACACAGCAGGTCTTAAGAGGGCCACAAACACACACATACACAGACACAGCAGGTTTTAAGAGGGCCACAAACACACACATAGCAGGTTTTAAGAGGGACACAAACACACACATACACACACAGAGCAGGTCTTAAGAGGGCCACAAACACACACATACACACACACAGCAGGTCTTAAGAGGGCCACAAACACACACATACACACACACAGCAGGTCTTAAGAGGGCCACAAACACACACACATACACACACACAGCAGGTTTTAAGAGGGCCACAAACACACACATACACAC
>JACXGK010011353.1:0-16203 GCA_016801125.1 Novumbra hubbsi
CTCTCTCACTCCTGTTTCCTTTCCTCCGCTCTCTCACTCCTGTTTCCTTTCCTTCGCTCTCTCACTCCTGTTTCCTTTCCTCCGCTCTGTGTCCCTGCAGTGACCAGCTACATTTTCGACAAGTCCAAGCAGTTTGTGGGCACAATGACGCTGGAGATTGACTTCCTGCAGAAGAAGAGCGTGGACAGCAGCCCGTACGACTCCGACAAGATGGCCACGGAGTTCCTCCAGCACTTCAACAACCAGGCCTTCAGTGTGGGCCAGCAGGTACTGGAACTAGAGCGATCAGGACCTCTCTGAGGACGTTGTGTGTCTTTGGGCCCTTGACCCTCATACCAGATTCTCAACCAAAATATCATCAACAAGGGCTTACCTTTGGAATGGGATTGCAAAGATTAATTTAATCACCCAAACCGCTAGCTATTTTTATGAAGCTGTTTGAATGCATTTTTTGTATTTCTACCTTTTGTGCATTCTATATACACGGTAAAGAATCGGTCCTGGCTCCAGAACTCTGTACTTGTGCACTATCTGTTCTGTTGTGATGCTCTATGTTCCGCTGATGTTCCTCTCTTCCTCCTCTTTGTGCCCAGCTGGTGTTCAATTACTGTGATAAACTATTTGGCCTAATCATAAAGGACATTGAGGCCATGGACCCCAGTATCCTTAAGGGAGAGTCTGCCTCTTCCAAGAAGCACAAGGTACTTCCAGTAAAAGTCAACCTTTCTAGGACTTTGCATAGTATTTTCATACACTGTAAGTAATCCTAGCTATTTGTACTCTAGCTATGCAGTGACTACAATGTAAATATTTTAGTAAAGTTAGCTACAGCATAGGTGTTGTGATGGTGAGGTCAGTTCTGAATCCGGTTTTTCTGTCCACCATCAACTCACACTAACAATCTTCTACTTCTGTGATCTTTACAGATTGAAACTGGCTTGTTGCTGGGCAACAGTCAGGTGATTTTCGAGAAGGCAGAGAGCTCATCTCTCACCCTCATCGGTAAGTGTCAAATCCAGCCCGCTGTGAAGCAGAACACTGACCAAGTGTGTCCACAGCGTTTCCAAAACCTACTGTGTCGGTCATGGTCAATAAATCTGACAAGTTCACCTTTTCAAAGGTGTCACCGTGTTTAGATGTAAACAAAATATTGCTTGAATTTGTGTAGTGAATTCATTTGGATGAGTTTCCCTTCGCTTCCATCACCACTCTAAACCCCCTGGTGTGACTGTGGCCTGTGTTGTGCGCCCTGACCACTAGGGGATACCCTCTCCACATCTTTCCCTTCCTTGCTCTGAGACGTTATGGGATGAAACTGAGAAGGCCCTAGAAAGGAGTGTCATTCTTCCGTACATGTGTCTTTACATCTTTGATGGAATGTTTTGTTAAAGCCTTAAAAGGCTTTACACCCCCTGATCTAAAAGCTAAGCAACGACACTACATACACACCTACAGAAGAAAACGCCACGTGCAGATGGTCAAAACACAGATGGGAGAACAAAAGCTAAGAAACATGTTTAACTTGAAGCGGTTCTGCTGCTTTATTTCTTCTGGGGAATTTGGACCGCCAAAATACGTACTAGGGCTGCTCATTTCTTTTTGTCTGTGTGTTTGAAACGGTTCCTCCAGGCAGGGCGAAGACCAGAGAGTCTCGTCAGTCCATCATCAACCCCGACTGGAACTTCGAGCGAATGGGCATCGGTGGCCTGGACAAGGAGTTCTCCGACATCTTCCGCAGGGCCTTCGCGTCGCGCGTCTTCCCCCCAGACATCGTAGAGCAGATGGGTGAGGCTGTTCTCTCCGCTTGGTCTGTTCATCGTTCTGCTTTTACATTCTAGTCATTTATTCAGATTAGTGTGTAAAAGCTGTATGGGACAATCAAGTAACTCTGTAGTAGCGAGGACACCTTTCTCAGTCATGTAACTCGGTAGTAGTGAGGACACCTTTCTCAGTCATGTAACTCGGTAGTAGTGAGGACACCTTTCTCAGTCATGTAACTCGGTAGTAGTGAGGACACCTTTCTCAGTCATGTAACTCGGTAGTAGTTAGGACAGGGGTCAGCAACCTTTACTATCCAAAGAGCCATTTTCTCATATTTGACACCAAATAAAATTTGTCTGGAGCCGTAAAAGCTATTTGATGTCATAGCTTATGTAGTTGTATATATAGTTATAATATATATTCAAAACCTGTATATATATTTGAATATATATATTCAAAATAACTGTAGTTTGTTGCATTTATAAAATGATGTAACAAGAATAAAGAAACTTTTCTCTTCTTTTAAATTCTCCATTGTTGCTTTACCCAGGGTGGGAAAGCAAAAGATGATTGACCACACGCTTTAAAGCGAGATAATAGGATGTGGCGTGCATTTTAGTTGACCAAATTATAAACAAATATATATTTTCAGTGACACTGTATCGCTTAAAATTCCAAGGTAAGAGCTGTTCCCTTTGTTTACTGTGCAAAAAAGTAAAATAAAAAGAACCGTTATTTATATAAATATCTATTTATTTTTTCAAAGCCTTAGAGAGCCGCAGCAGAGCCGTAAAAGAGCCGCATGCGGCTCTGGAGCCGTGGGTTGCCTACCCCCGAGTTAGGACACCTTTCTCAATCACGTCACTCTGTAGTAGTGAGGACTCCTCAACGAAGTCAGACGGAATAATAAAAAATGCAAATATTAATACACCCAAGGTGTTAGTTAACTTTTTCCATATCTTTCTTTCTTTTATTTCTCAACTCGTACTCAATCTGTCTTATTCTCTCTTCCTTTCACATTCCATTACATACAAGATTTCTCTCTCTAATATTTTCCTTTTCTCATTACGTTTATAGCCAACTCTGTATTTTTATATCACCACATCCCCCTGCTAACCACTTCTCGAGGTCCCAGAGTTCCAGCCTGGCGTTAGGGGTTGGAGGGGAGGGTTTATTGCAGGACGATCTGCCAAAACAAATCACTCAATCAGTCCCTGGTTGGAACACCATGAATAAGAGTCTGTGTTCAAATGGCATGCATTTTTAGACCAGTAATTCTGCACATTGTGAAAAAAAAAAACAAGTCAGACAGTTTTCGGGGGGAGAAGTGTTAAACACGTAGATCAAATGGATATAATAGGTTAGCTGAACTATATTGATTTGTTTGTTAGCACAATTGCCCACCAGACGGAAACAAGTTACTTAAGCAATAAGTTGGTATGGGACTTTGCTATGCCCAAGGGGTCTTGCTTAATAGGACAGACAACATATATCACCCACCGGTTTTTTGTTTTCTCTATTTTATGTGGATGGGTTTGGACTCTCCTAGGAATTACCCATCCTGGTAAATCGTTGTTTGATACGTCCTCGATTCCGATGCTGCCTCCCATCACTGAATGAGCGCTCACAGTGACAGCAGGACAGCCGTTGTTCCCGCGTCTTGCATACGTGGGCTTGGACCCCCGGGCGGGGCGGAGTCCAGTGATAGGAGCTGACCTTAAGCGGGGAGACGGGGTGCTACGGGGTTAAGGAGTTGGTCCTGACTGGGGCCAGCTGGCCGGTCTAATGAGATCACCAGTCCTGATAGAGGAGAGTCTAAAGGTGAGGGAGTAATTGGGGAGTGTCAGGGAGTGCAGGTGCGGAGAGAGAGGAGCGTACAGGGGCTGTGTGTGTGTGTGTGTGTGGCCTTTCACTCTCTGCATGTCTCCCTACACTCCCCCAAGGGTAAGGTAGACAGCCAGGGCTCTGACACACACACACACACACACAGTGATGCTCTTCCTCCCCTTCAGCAGTGATCTTTATCTCCAGACCTTCAGCGGGTCTGGAGCAAATGTCACCGAACAGGTGCAATCAGATGCTCTGGCCAACACTGTCTGGGTTTCAGTCTAGACCCTGAAGCGGTCCTAACTGGTAACACACCTGCATATCGGTTCCTACTGTGGACCTAGGCCTTTTATCTAGTTCCTAACGTGAACCCAGGACTGTTAATCTGCTTCATACTGTGAACCTAGGCCGGTTAATCCGGTTCATATATTAAGCCTAGACCTTTTAATCTGGTTCCTAACCTGAATCTAGGCCTGTTAATCTGGTTCCTAAACTGAACCTAGGCCTGTTAATCTGGTTCCTAGCGACTCTCACCCTGCGAGGGTCGCAGTCTTGACAGCAACTGAACCCACCTGTTGTCCAACTTCTGGTCGGATGCAAACTGCATTGTCGTGCTGTGCATTTACTGTTCTGAGGACAATACAATGGAATCTAATCTAAAATCCCTAATTAGGGGGCTTGAATTGACCAATTGGTGGGAAACCATCTCGGAGGGTCATTGTTGAACTCCTCCGACGTGAGCAGAGCAGCGTCCCCGGGTCTAAGGGACCCAGGGCTCCACCTCTGAAGCGGCGAAACCCTGCACGCCGTCCTGACGGGGGGCTGTTGGTTTCCCTCCCGGCAGGCTGTAAGCACGTGAAGGGCATCCTGCTGTTCGGCCCCCCCGGCTGTGGCAAGACACTGATGGCGCGGCAGATTGGCAAGATGCTGAACGCCCGCGAGCCCAAGGTGGTCAACGGGCCGGAGGTCCTCAACAAGTACGTGGGAGAGTCCGAGGCCAACATCAGGAAACTGTTCGCCGATGCGGAAGACGAGCAGAAAAGGGTAAGAGGAGCACGCCCACACACAACGTTAGATTAAATAAACTTTGTACCACCGCTCAATAAAATTTTTATCAATTCTAGTCCGTTGTTTTCGAGACTTGATCATCCTCACGTGTTACTCGCGGCCTTACGTATTTGACCGGTCTTTGTGCGATTTTCATTTAGCGCTGACGGTGAATCCATTCTCGCATTCGTTTGACCAATCGTTACGCTAATTAAAGAGAGCTCACAATTTCCTCCAATCGCAGCACATTCTCCAGCCCCATAGCCACATCCCTCAGACACGGACAGCCCTATTTTGTGACAGACTGAACCAAGTAATTTCACTATCATTGCTAAATGTCATTCTGTAGCAAAATCAGCCCTTTTAGCCAGCAGACGTTGAGAGGAATCCTGCAGCGACAGACCCGCTGTGCAGATCAACAGACACAACACGACCCGTAGCTGGTCAGTCAGACAGATTTCATTTGTAAATGGCTTCCTTATCCTCGCAGAATCCAATATGCCGCCTACGCTGCGAAACGCAGATAAGCATCGCGCCGATCCACGCGGAGAAGTTAGTTTCTCCCTCAGAAGACCGATTTGCCCTTTAGAGGAGGCATGTCGGCAATACTGTGAGCGACAACAGCGGTAAAGTAATTGGGTTTGCTGGGGTTTGCTCCACACCGGGGGACAGTGGTGTGATGAGCCCCCAGCGTAACCATGGGACAGACAGTGATGGCCTCACTCCTCACCATGTAATGAGGGGGTTGTGTCTGCCCCCCCTCCCTCTGGCCCATAATAAGGACAGCTCCAGCCACCCCCCCCACCCACCCCTGGCCCATAATAAGGACAGCTCCACACCTGGTTAAATGCTGTCTGGAGACTGACAGGGCCAGATATGGACAGATAACCCCCCACCCTGAACTCACCCTCTCAGCCTGGCCCCCCCCCCTCCCACCAGTCCGTCTCTATCTGAATGAATAACAAAATGATATTGCATATAGTACATGCATAAAATACTCTCTCTTTCTCCCTCAACCTCTCTTGGTGTGTATACACCGGCTCATAGGCTTTCCAATGTATTCTTTTATGCGTTGTTGGACGGGAAAGGGGCAGGGCTTTTCGTTGCTAAAAGAGCAGGAGGCCGTGGAATCGCTCCCCCTTTCCTCCGATCAGCCTGGTGTGTCTCCTCCCGTAGCTGGGCGCCAACAGCGGCCTGCACATCATCATCTTCGACGAGATCGACGCCATCTGTAAGCAGCGAGGTAGCATGGCGGGCAGTACGGGGGTCCACGACACGGTGGTCAACCAGCTGCTGTCCAAGATAGACGGGGTGGAGCAGCTCAACAACATCCTGGTCATAGGTACACACACACACACGCACAGACACACACGCACAGACACACACGCACCGTTCTGCTGTACATGCGTGTCTCATGTCTTGGTTCTCCCCCTCTCCCTTCCGTGTGGCTCCTCTTCTCCCCTCTGCCAGGAATGACCAACCGGCCCGACCTAATAGACGAGGCTCTCCTGAGGCCCGGCAGGCTGGAAGTTAAAATGGAAATCGGTGAGACGGCCATTTTCTAAACCCAGAGGCAGTTGTAAACTTCAAGGCATCCCACCTAACCAGGGATGCCGCTTGTCTCCTGTTAAGTCACCGCACTCAGACATGAGTTCATTTCCCTCTAGTTTATCTTCTGAGTCTTTTTCCTAGATGGTTGTGCCTCTCATGCGATGTCCGAAGCCCAGACGTCCACTTCTCTAGTTTCATCTCTTGAGTTGGCGTTGTCGCAGTGAGCCGGCATAATGCGTGTTCACATCCCAGGTTTGCCCGACGAGAAGGGCCGTGTCCAGATCCTCAACATCCACACGGCGAAGATGCGTCAGTTCAACCTGCTAGCCGGGGACGTGGACGTGACGGAGCTGGCTGCTGAGACCAAGAACTACAGCGGAGCCGAGCTGGAGGGTCTGGTCCGAGCTGCCCAGTCCACTGCCATGAACCGACACATCAAGGTCGCTACCACGCACGCACACACACGCTCCCTCGACACTGGTGGCCCTTAGCGTTAGCCCAGGGCCAGTAGTGAGGGTTCAGGGCTACCAGTAGTTAGTAGACATGTTCAGCGATAAGAAATTATAAATGTGTTTTGATCTGCAAACTAGAAATGGACGGGCTGAAGGCTTGTTCTCTGCACCTGGCCATACTGGAACTGTAGCTGGCAGTTGCATATCAACGGGCGGATTGTCGTCCGTAGAGGATCTACATGTGGTCAGAGTTCTGTGTGTGTGGTAGACATATAGCACCACGTCCTGGACCATCCTAATGTCTCCCCGCAGGCCAGCACCACTGTGGAGGTGGATGTGGAGAAGGCAGAAAACCTTCAGGTCCACCGAGACGACTTTCTGGCCTCGCTTGACAACGACATCAAACCAGTACGTAGACCCCCCCCCACCGTTGCCTGCATATCGGAGTCCTACCGCCCAAACCGGATGGTGTGTTTTGTGGATTTGACCCTCCGTTTCCTCCCCTCTCTGCCCCCCCACCCCCTGGCCAGGCGTTCGGGACCAACGCGGAGGACTACGCCAGCTACATCATGAACGGCATCATTAAGTGGGGAGACCCCGTGACGGCGGTGCTGGATGACGGGGAGCTCCTGGTGCAGCAGGCCAAGAACAGCGACCGCACCCCGCTGGTGTCCGTGCTACTGGAAGGTACGACACACACACACTAAGGGTTAGGGCCTCTTCGCACCGCCCGCGACACACAGCGTAAAAGGAGTGGGGAGCCTCACTTTACACAGGGATCCACGCGGTGTTTCAGTTTGTGTTTGCTTGGTAAACAACTCAAAGGATAATTGGCCTGTACTCGCTCTGGTATGAAGTCTGTTTTGGTGCCATAACATCATTCACATGTGCTTAGATTGGCCTTCCCGTCTGGTGTTTTATATCTAGCATGCCCGTCTTCCCTCCCCCAGGCCCCCCCAACAGTGGGAAGACGGCGCTTGCTGCTAAGATCTCAGAGGAATCCCAGTTTCCCTTTATAAAGATCTGCTCGCCAGACAAGATGATTGGCCATTCGGAGATTGCTAAGTGCCAGGCCATCAAGAAGGTGACAAGATGACACAGCAAGACACACGTACTCACCCAGACACACACAGCCACATATGAACACAAGACACATGTACACACACAGCCACATATGAACACAAGACACACGTACACACCCAGACACACACAGCCACATATGAACACAAGACACAAGAACACACACAGCCACACACAACCACATATGAACACAAGACACATGTACACACACAGCCACATATGAACCCAAGACACATGTACACACACAGCCTCATATGAACACAAGACAGATGTACACACCCAGACACACACAGCCACATATGAACACAAGACACATGTACACACCCAGACACACACAGCCACATATGAATACAAGACACATGTACACACACATTCACAAATACACAGGCTCGCATTCACGTTTGGTTTTCTATCTAGTCCATGTGGGACTACAACAATTATTCCTTATCCACAAACCTAAAACGTAATCCTAACCTCAATAACGTAATCTTTAGCCTAAACATAACCTAAACATATCCCCGATAATAACCCTAACCTCCAGTGCCGGCCCTATCCTTTTGGGGGTCCTAAGCAACATTTTATTTGGGGGCCCCCTTTCCCCTAGTAGTTTAGTGCTCACTAGCAGTCTGGGGCCCCCTGGCAGTTGGGGGCCCTTAGGCCCCCTTATGTTGCTTATGCCTTAGGCCGGCCCTGCTAACTCCAATTGTGACCCTAAATCTAAACCTAACGCCCAAATCTGAAAGTACAATTTGTTGTTGTGGGGACTGAATTGTCAGGGTTTTTCCATCTTTGTAGGGACTTCACATGTATAGAACCACAATTAAACACACACACAGACCTGTGTCAGAACCTTTGACTTGATACCCACCTAAATGTCCCCCTTCAGATTTTTGAAGACGCCTATAAGTCTCAGCTGAGCTGTGTGGTGGTGGATGACATTGAGCGCTTGCTGGGTAAGGTCCTGTTTGGGTTGGTGTAACGCCGTTCTACTTAGGCTCATAACATGCTACCACAAAATGCCCGTAATGTGATAACCATGGAAACACCAGCTATTGTGGAAGAATCATACAAATGTACTGTATGTCTGTCGGAAGAAGTTGGTGTACTATTAGTGTGTAGCGGTGAATTATATATATCTATGTCTTTCAAGTTTATAATGTAATTGTCTTAAATAAATTAGAGCAATAAATCGTTGCGAGAGGTGCGAAGAAAATGATTTGGGCTTCCGGCTAATGATTTTGTGACATCCAAACACTACATAGTGAACCACTAATATAAACATGACACTTTGAACAAATACAATATTTTTTTATAATCTGCGTCATGTGAAAGTTTACTCTCAGAGGTGTCTTGTACCACACGCATCCCAGACATTCAAAATCCTGAACATTTCAGCCAAAGGTTTTCAGAGGGAGCCACAGTCCCCTGACTTGTCTAGGAAGCCTGGTGTCTAGAACTGGTCCACAGGACGGTGAATCCAGCGCACGATTTTCCAAAGAGCCCCAGGACCTAGCAGCGACTAGCACCTAACCTTAGAAAGGAGAATAAATGCCAGAAGGCTATTGCTTCTTTAAATGCAGGAATGTCTTCTATTAAACCACACATCCCAGCCTCGTCCCCTTGAACCCAAACAGCATGGCTTCCTGCTGTGTGAGGTTGTTGATGAGCTAAAGGGACTGATAGTCTGGCAGTGTGTGTCCTTGGGATCTTCTGATGAGAATGTCACATGTTTGGTTTGTTTCAGGTCAAGACAGGCAGACAGTATATATTGTCTGTGGTCATGGACTTGCATTCACAGTTTTCCCTTAACTTGTGGATGAAATAGATCCTTTCTTTGTTTTGTGTCCCGCGTGTTTTCAACATGGGCCACGTGTGCACATTCTGTGAAACTTCTGGTTCAAGGTGTGAGATTTGCATCAACGGTGCATCCAAGAAAAAAAACACAATTGTGAGACGTTCTATGGATGAACTTGATGTGGCCCTCTTAGCCTGCCCTACCAAACGTTCAACTCTAACCGGCAATACTGTGCACAGACAGTTTCACGTAGTGAGACTTTCTCAATCAATTCAATGTATTTATAAAGCCCTTTTTACATCAGGAGTGCTTTGTCAAAACACCCAGCCTGGAACCCCAAGGAGCAATCACCAAAAGGGTTGATGCACAGTGGCTAGGAACCCTCCCCTCCCTAAAAGGGGGCGGAAATGTAGGAAGAAACCTAGAGAGGAACCCGGAACTAAGGCCAGGCCGGTCCCTTTGTCATTTTCCTTCTGGCTCAATCTGGTGGGCTTCTGTACTTGTCATAAACTCTAATACACTAGTTACACTGTCTATGACCTTCGAACCCAATAGAAAAACAGACATCTGCACAGTCAAGCCCCACTAGCGCAGTGGGACCCCATTTACACTGTTCGCAGACATCCGGCCTTTCTATTCCTAGCCCAGTGGGACCCCATTTACACTGTTCGCAGACATCCGGCCTTTCTATTCCTAGCGCAGTGGGACCCCATGTACACTGTTCGCAGACATCCGGCCTTTCTATTCCAAGCGCAGTGGGACCCCATGTACACTGTTCGCAGACATCCGGCCTTTCTATTCCTAGCGCAGTGGGACCCCATTTACACTGTTCGCAGACATCCAGCTTTTCTATTCCAAAGCTGCTTGCATGTTCATAAGGTATTTTATGTACTCCATCACAGCTCTTAAATGCTAAACTAACTCGTTCAAACTTTACCGTCTATAACTTGTATGTATTGGCGGATATAACTTGTATGTATTTACGGACAATCATTCACACTGCCTTATCTTTTTTCCGCAGTCTTATTCTGACCTCTCTATGACATGAGATGATTATATGTTTTTGTAGAGTGCTGCTAAGATGTTTGGATTAAAGTAGCTAGCTGCTGATTTAAGTCTCACACAAAACAAACAGATTAAAGATAATGGGGAATTTCAGAGTTGTGCAACATGCTTCAGATGCTTCCTCATACTGAGTGTAATCTAGGGGCATGAAAAAACTGGTTCGGGTTTAGGTTTTCTTTAAAGATCCGCCTCACGTTTTAGGTGTCCTTAACCAGCAAACAATCAATAGAAGTTTTAGAGGCAATTCTGCATTGTTTAAATCACGTTTTCAGTAATGTCAAACAGTGTTCTTCAGCGTTTGTTTTTAGATAAACAGTTGCCACATTCACTCCATCGTTGACTTACCATGGCTTCAGTTTGTGGTAGATGTTTAAGGAATACTGACCAGGCCCATACTACCTGTGAGCAGTTTTCATTAACACCTTAAACAACCATGTTTTTTTTTTCCTCTCAAGTGTCATTTTGATATAGCTATGGTGGTTGTTTTAGTGATTTGATCTGACTCCTTGTAGAAACTGATTGTTCTCTTTCTATGGTTGCCTGTTCTCAGACTATGTTCCAATTGGTCCGCGGTTTTCAAACCTGG
The DNA here is from genome assembly GCA_016801125.1 of Novumbra hubbsi. Lineage (NCBI taxonomy): Eukaryota > Metazoa > Chordata > Actinopteri > Esociformes > Umbridae > Novumbra > Novumbra hubbsi. The sequence goes on from JACXGK010011353.1 coordinate 11,165, forward strand.
TCCTTCAAGCTCTGCTGGTCCTCCTCAAGAAACCCCCGCCCAAGGTCCGTATTCTAGAGGTTACCGTGATGTGTTTTGCGTGTGTTTTGCGTGTGTGCACGTGGTCATGAGTCTGTTTCTATATTGTCTTAGAAGTATTCTTTTCCTTTGCCTCATGCTCTACTCTAGTTATTATGTTCGTTGCCGAAAGGTGGCAGCAGATCTTACCGATTATAGTCATGCACGTCACATCCCTTCTGAGTGAATCCGAAAAGTGTTCCCTAAACGAATGACTGGACGTACCTTTGGACTACGATGGTGTTTGTGCGCGGGGTTTATTTCTGCAATGTTGGCCTTAGTAGTATTTTCCCAGTGGGCCGAGGCTATGTTCAGCTGTCTCTGTGGTTGAGTACACGCAAGACTGTTTCAGTCCAGGCAGGCTGTTGTTTTGTGCTGTTGTGAATGTTTGCTGAGCCGCTTTCCCTGGATGTGATTATGAGAATACCCTGTATGGGAGTGTTGTGTGTGTGTGTGTGTGTGTGTGTGTTTCGGTGAGGTGAATGGGCGCTGAGCGGTTTCCCCCTGGATGTGTGTGTCCAGTAGAGTGTGTGGACGGCGCGGATGTGCTTGTGATAATGTATCGGTCTCAGGAAGGCTGTTGTGCTGTCTGTGAATGGGAGCCGGGACTGTTTCCCTGGGCGTTGTGAAGCTCCATGCCCAGCGGGGAGCCAGGATGGGGGAGGCCTGCCTCTCGGGTGGTGGTGGGGGTGGGCAGAGGAGAATGGGCTCTGTGAGAGAGCCGGGGGGACCTGGCAGCACCGTCGCCTGTGTGGCACCTCATCGGCATGCGCGGGCACACCCCCTCCTCTCGGTGGGGGGGCAGCCGGCCCATAATCCCCCTCTCCCCATCCCTGGCCCCAGCAGACCAAGCGGGCCTCGGGCTAGGTACCAGAGCAGCTAGGTACCAGACAGGCCCGGGGATTAAAATACCCCAGGCATTGAGAGGATCCTTAGAGTAGAGGCCTACATGTTGTTTGCGCTGATCCCCTTTACCCATAAAGCCCACTGTTACATGGGGGTTTTATTCCCCAGGGTGTCATGTCTGTCCCGCTCTCAACCTTCTGTTTTACACCCCCCCCCCCCGCAGGGCCGTAAGCTGCTCATCATCGGCACCACCAGCAGGAAGGACGTGCTGCAGGAGATGGAGATGTTGGACGCCTTCAGTACCACCATCCACATCCCCAACATCTCTACAGGAGACCAACTGGTTGAAGCCCTGGAGGTAGGCCCACACACGCCCTGGACTACAAAAACACACACACACACCCCGGACTACCCACACACACACGCCCTGGTGGTAGGTCTCCCCCAGACACACACTGGAGGTAGGCCTAAACACACACACCCTGGAGGTAGGTCTGCACACACACACACACACACACACACACCCTGGACGTAGACCTTAAGAAATACACCAAAGATGTAGCCCCACACAGACACACACTCACACACCCTAAACACACACAAGGATGTCCTTCAGTTTTAAAAATTTGATTTTAGGGAGTTCTGGTTTAGCATGTGGGGAGAATAGCCACATTCTGAGAGGCTTTAGCTAATTGATGTTAGATTTTTACGTTGATCTTCAATCCAGGCCAAACATTTTGATTTGACTGTCTACAACCTTTTTATTTCCAATGTCACAAAGTTTGACAGTGTGTGTCCAACGTTTCTCCCACGATGGCCAACTTTGACTGTCATGGCGCTGAAAGAGCGGTTACTCTCTCAGACCCTCAGGATCTCTGCAACACTCTGGTTTTCCGAAATTATGGCTCTCGTGGCAGTTCAGCTGAGGTCTGCAATCGAGACCACTCTGGCCCCTTTTTTTGCTCTGGATGGTATCCAAGCCGCTGCCGAGGACCAGGACGGACACATGAACGCCTTCGACCGCGACCTGAGTGATTACAGCAAACGCATAGTTTCCCTTGAGAATTCAGTTGCCGATTGACACTTCAGAACCAAAAACCTGTTGGCAAAACTCCAGAGGGGCTGAAAGGTGGTCCCTACCGGGTCCAGGATTTTATTTGTCTATCGGTTTCATAATTTCCAGGACATGGAGGTTTCTCTGAAGGCAAAACTGATACCTACTATGCTTCTGCGGTCGCATTTTCCCAGACCTCACGTCTGCATTCCTGCATTTGTATTGTTGCTTTTATCTTTCATTGCTTTCTCTCTTTTTCTTCGCTTGGCCTGTTTTCTCACTTTTATTATTTAATATGGCCTGAGGAACTAGCACTGGTATCACTGGGCTGGGGGTGCGCGCTTTAAAAGGGTTATCCCTTGGAATACCAAATAGATAAATACCCCTGTCAAGAAGTCGTCGGTCTACATGCCTATGTGACATTTCTGCAAGAGACCCATTTACGCACTTAGGATCACTCAAGACTAAACTCCAGGTTAAGGCGGGTCGCACGACCGCTGTCACGCTCGCAGGGTACATATTAAGCATGATGCCCTTAAAAATGTGGAACCAGGCAGGGTTGTCCTCTCTCCCCTTTGTTATTTTCCCTCCCTATTGAGCCCCTTTCGGTGGCTCTATGGGCATCTTCCTCTTCCCAGGGTGTGTCACGGGAGGGGGTTGAACACAGGATATCCTTATAGGCTGGTGATTTGTTACTGAACGTCTGTTACCCTGCACTCAGGCGTGGTTTTGATGAGGTTGTTGGTAGGACACACTGCACTACACCCTACGCTTGCCTGGCTCCTATTCTGTTCAAGGCGGTGCATAGAGTTCACCTCTTCAAGTCCAGACTGGCAGGGGATATATCCCTGTGTGTAGAATGAGTGTGATCGGTGTCATGCCTCCCCTAGTGACCGGACCCTTATGTTTGCTCAGTGTCCTTTACTTCAGGCGTATTGAAACCCCTGGTTTTGTCGGAGGTGCTTGAACTTGCAGCCGTGCCCTCAGTTGGCAGGGTTTGGTGTTCCATAGGACCCGTCCTCTTTGAGCCCCAGACAGGCTGTGGCTTCTGCAAGCTTGATGGCTTGTCGTAGGGTGCTAATGCTGTGGAAGTCTTTGTTTGAATGTTTTTTCTACATCTGAGGAAGGTTCAGTAGGTTCAGGGGAGCCTCTGCTGCCTTTCTCATCAAATGCCAGCCGCTTATTACATGTTTCATTGGCTGGCAGAGGCTCCCCTGAGGTGGTGTGTGGTAGATTTTTGTCAGTTGGTTCTCTGTTTTGTCTTGTCTGCATTCGTTGATGTCTATGGGTTATGCTGTCTGGGGGTTTGTCTGTCTGTCTGTTGGGGAGTCTGGGGTGGGGAGTGGTTAATGGGCGCTGGGGGTGGGGGGCTCAGGATAGGATTGCTGGGTCAGAAGCTTCTGGGTTGGAGGGGTGGATCGGTTCATGGGTTCTTTCAGTGGAAGTATTGTTCATGTCTGCTGATGATATTTGTGCAGTAATTTTTTTTTTTTTTATTGTGATTCTGATAAGTACTTTTGTTGCTTGAGTTTTTAACAAAATTTGTGTCTGTTGTAGATGCTGGGTAGTTTCCAGGAGAAGGAGCGGGCAGCCATTGCCAAGGCGGTGAAGGGCAAGGGGGTATGGATTGGCATCAAGAAGTTGACGATGCTCATCGAGATGGCTGTGCAGGTGAGAGAGTCAAAGACCTCGTCATGGCGTCAGTCTTTACCACGACTGCTGGTCCAGTTACCGTATGTCACAGCTGGGCTAGAACCAATCATACACAAAGGTTTTATTTCTCCCAGAGCGGGGGGTTAAACTGGCCCGGTCCAGACATCCACAGATGGATTACCGTCTGGTTTTATTCAAAACAAAACATTATGTCTAGCTGTTAATTAAAGCCAGCCTTGGATCCAACAATGATTTGTGTAATGAGCCCAAGCGATGTCAACGCTGCCATTTCCCCCAAGGCGGTTCCCCCGAGGCGGTTCCCCCGAGGCGGTTCCCCCGAGGCGGTTCCCCCGAGGCGGTTCCCCCGAGGCGGTTCCCCCGAGGCGGTTCCCCCGAGGCGGTTCCCCCGAGGCGGTTCCCCCGAGGCGGTTCCCCCGGCGCTCCCTGTGCTCTTAACAGTGAAGGGAGGTGTCAGGGCCACAAAGCACCTGTGACTGGTCTCATCTGCTGTTATGAGAGTTGCTCACCCAGAAATGACGCATAGAGGGGTGTCTGGAACTAGGATTTAAAAGTTCTAGGAGAAAATATTACTTGACCAATGCGTGCACACGCTCGCGACTCTTCCTGACGTGGTCTTCCGAACGCGACTCCAGGAGACATGTTTTTTGGGCGGACAAAATAGATTTTGATTATCTTGCTGTGAGAGTGCAGTGATGAGCTCAATGCTCATTTCCAAGAAATACGGAGCGTCTTTGTCTGGTGACATGATGATAGATTTGTGTTGCCAAGTACAAATGACATGTCATTCATCATATAATGATCAGCCTTCCCGCACAGTTTTTTCGCCAGCTCTCCAGGCACTCTGCAGTGTTTCTGAGAGAAATCGATGGAAGTAGTCAAGCTTTTCAATGCAGTCAGTACGGGATGACTTGGAGGAAAAAGTATGGTATTCACTTTGTCGTTAAACAGGTTTGTGTTTGCCGAATCTGTTTTGCAGATTTTAGATTTCGTCGTTGGGTGTCCACATGTGCTGTTGGTTGGATACGGTTGTTTGTCATTGTGCGTTTGGTTGTGTGCTTCCTGACCGCGGCTGTGTCGTGTGTCATTGTGCTGGTGGTTGTGTACGGTTGTGTTATTGCTTTGGTATGCTCCAAAGCAGCCACGTTGAGTCCACTCGCGCGCATAAACACACACACACACACACACACCTTCCTGCTTCCAGTTGAGGTATGAACAAGTGTCTGCCGGAACATGCTGAACACAGACGCCCTACACACGCTCACGGACACACGCTCACGGACACACGCTATTCCCCCTTCTCTCAATAGTTTCCACCTCTCTCTGGCCTTAGCTCCAATACCTACAGGCAATTCCAAAGAATTGGAATTGCCAATCCCCCCCCCCCCCCCCCCCCCCCCCCCCCCCCCCC
>JACXGK010011354.1:0-16172 GCA_016801125.1 Novumbra hubbsi
GGGGGGGGGGGGGGGGGGGGGGGGGGGGGGGGGGGGGGGCTGAGCAGGCCGGGTGTGAGATGGGACGTCTGTAAAACCACGTGTTGTTTCAAACACTCCCAACTCTGAAGCCGTGATGTGGACTACGTTTTGGAGGGGGCTCTCTTCAGGTATCCAATGTCTGTTGTCTATAGCTCTTAACAGGATACAGGGTTGGATGGTTTTCCTTCACATTCTTATTTTTTTTATTGTGGTTTACTAATTCCAACTACACAGGATGAACCCTATTATGAAAACGAACTCTTAGTCTCTTTAACATTTCATGATAAAGGATTTAACATTGTTTTAATTAGTTTAGGTGTACGGCATAAATTGCAATACTTGAGGCTTTGGCTCTGTTCCTTTTACAACTTATGTTATGAATACATTTACCTGTGGCCCCTAGGCTACTGACCCTGCACAAATATATATATTTTTAATTTAAGGTAATATAGATTGTTATTTAAACTAACGATTTGTATGGCCATATTTCTACTGCATTTTTTTAGCTGTGTGTTTATTGATTGACAGACCAACTGACCAGTGGGACCAAAGGGAAATGTTCATGAAAGTAGCATTAGCATTAGCTGTCTAAAACGGGGAACATTTATGGGTGTTACTTACAGTGTAAACTTAAAAACGTAAAACCAAATAAAGTTTGCAGATTTTGCAACAAAATACAAGGTAGACAATCCAAACCTCCATCAATTTTGTTGTGTTTGGACAAAAGTTTAGCAGAAAAGGCAAAATGTTTGCTCTCTCGTTTTGTGTAGTCAAATGTTTTGTGGGGGGGGGGAAGCAGAATTCAGTCCATTGGCATCTCTTCTTGAAGAAAACATTTAGAGTATGTCTTCATCAGTTTTAAGAAAAGCTATTGCAATATTCATTTGTTTTTACTTTGAGAGTTTTGTCTGAAGTACTTTCTGTCTTTTTTTTTCTGGTTTACAACCCTGATAATACAGTAGTATCGATCCCTGCTGATCTCCATACAGCAATAAATCAACATGGATGACCTTCCTCCCTTACCAATACTCCCTCTTATTCATCTCAAATGATTTCTTAACTAAACAACGTGAGGAGCACCCTAGCTCATGTTATCTTTCGTGTTAATCATTTTAAATGTCAGCTTTCTGAGGGACATTTCAACATTTACAACCTTGTTGTACTCTAGAGCATGTTTGTGGTTTCTGCGTGTTTGTGTGTACGGTAAAGCTGGTGCCAGCTGAAGTTGCCTGCATGGCCCTTATGATTATGAATGTTACTAAATGTTTTAACGATGAGAATTAATTCCTTTTTGTTCTCTCCTCTTTATTCTTTATCTCGTTCATTAATGGCCAAACAGTGTGGGTTGAGAATATTGCCCATTTAGTATTATTGTAGCCTTTGACAGCTTAATTCTGGCCATGAATGCATTGAGCCATTAGAACACAGCGGCTGGGTGGATCATCCATCACAGGGTTGTATATGTGAAAGCCACCCGCATGCATGTTCAACAGTATTCCCCCTGTTCTGGGGCCAACCGTGACCCCACGTTAATGGCAAGAGCTGTGTGCAATAGGCCAGATTTCTTCTCGCAAGTAACCTTTTGAGTTCAGTAATAATGTTAGGCTATTGTCTATCTTAATTTATCATGATATTTGTTAACACACTTTATATGAATGTACACAAAATTGCATTATTCTTTTGTAAGGTATGTAATAAACTTGATGAAATCCTGATCTGGGAAGTTTGGTCACGTGTGTGTCTTTATACACATGATCCAATGAGTGGAGATGGGGGCGTTCCCAAGACTGGTTGGCCTGCCAAGGATACCCTCATGTCAGTGGTTAATGACGAATGGATGGAATAAGGCAACGTTACCACTGCGTCCCACCACACCCGCCTGTAGTCCCGCCTGCAGTCCCGCCACACCCGCCTGCAGTCCCGCCACACCCGCCTGCAGTCCCGCCACACCCGCCTCCAGTCCCGCCTGCAGTCCCGCCACACCCACCTCCCGTCCCGCCACTCCCACCTGCAGTCCCGCCACACCCACCTGCAGTCCCGCCACACCCACCTCCCGTGCCACCACACCCACCTGCAGTCCCGCCACACCCACCTCCAGTCCCACCACACCCACCTGCAGTCCCACCTGCAGTCCCACCACACCCACCTCCAGTCCAGACACAAACTACCACATTCGAGGAGTATATCGATAGAAATTATACAGAGTATATTTATAGCAATAGTAGAAAAGTATATCTATAGAAATAGTACAGGGAGTACTATAGAAATATCAGGTTACATTGTAAATTGAAATGGGCCACGTTATTGTGTCCCATTAGTTAGTGTCCAGAGCTTTTCATTCTGATGGCAATGGAATCAGTGTTCACTCGTCTATTCCCACAGATCTTGAGAGAGACATCCATGCCCACAAATCACATTGGCCTGTTTAAGGGATCAGAAGGCTAAAGAGAAGAGTCTGTATGCTCTTACCTGGGGATCTCCATGGGCCAATGAACCATAATTGAATCATTGGAGACATGGCAGGGTAATGGAGTTAGAGAAGCATGCAACTTCAAACTTGCCCACTACATTCCTTGTTCCCTGCTATAGACCTGTTAGTCCACCTCAGAACAGGACATGACATTGATTCAGACCTGTTATATCAGTCCAACTTAAAACAGGGACATGAAATAGATTCACACCTGTTATATCAGTCCAACTTAAAACAGGGACATGAAATAGATTCACACCTGTTATATCAGTCCAACTTAAAACAGGGACATGAAATAGATTCACACCTGTTATATCAGTCCAACTTAAAACAGGGGACATGAAATAGATTCAGACCTGTTATATCAGTCCAACTTAAAACAGGGACATGAAATAGATTCAGACCTGTTATATCAGTCCAACTTAAAACAGGGACATGAAATAGATTCACACCTGTTATATCAGTCCAACTTAAAACAGGGACATGAAATAGATTCAGACCTGTTATATCAGTCCAACTTAAAACAGGGGACATGAAATAGATTCAGACCTGTTATATCAGTCCAACTTAAAACAGGGACATGAAATAGATTCAGACCTGTTATATCAGTCCAACTTAAAACAGGGGACATGAAATAAATTCAGGCATGTTATATCAGTACTGTACATTGTGTAAATTGTTAAGAACAAAATGAGGTAAAACGGTCAATGGAAACCAGAATCACCAACCGGTTGAGGGCTGGATTCAAACTCACACCGGGAAACAAAGTAAGCAATTGAAATCACAGGCTGTTCCAACTTCCATCACGGCAACTCATAATATGACCCAGCAGTGTGTATGGCCCCCACGTGCCTGTATGCCCTCTCGACAACGTCTGGACATGCTCCTGATGAGACGACAGGTGATGTCCTCCGAGATCTCCGCTCAGACATGGATCGGGGCATCAGTGAGCTCCTGTGGCTCTACTTGGAGGCGTGGAATGCACTGATACACAACGTCCCTGAGGTTTTTAAATGGATTTAGGTCTGGGGAGCGTGAGGGCCAATCACTGGCATCCAAGACTTTGTAATCCAGGAACAACCTACACACTCTGGTTCCCTGACATCCAGGAACAACCTACACACTGGTTCCCTGACATTGGACCCTCGTGCCAGTGACAGTTTGGCCTGCCAGAGGTCATTCTGTAGGGCACCGGCAAAATCATTCCCTTTTGGGGAAAGTTGTCTTACTGTTGCCTCTCCAGTGCTCCTGTACTTTCATTTGCCCCAAAACAGGTGACATTGATTCACCTTCGCTTCTGCTTACTAACTGGACAGATGGATGTTCCTGAAGTTTCATTGATTTGGTGTTACACTGTGATGATTACGCGTTGAATAATATTTTTAAAGCACTTTATATTAGTCACTCCTTCCATTGGAGAATGAACAACTTTCATCAGCTCCCCTTTTTCCTTTTATTTTGTTCTCAGCACATGACTGCATCAAACATGCCTAGATGATGTCATAAAATGCATTCTAACCTTTGTCAACACCTTGTATGGTGTAATGTTACCACACACCGCCAGTGTACTTTATTACAGCCGGTAAAACAGTGGACTGTATATCAAATTAGCCACATGGTTTACACACAATGCAATGGATAATACAGTTCTACCTGTCATAAAAAAATGTAAGTACTATTCAGAGGCATAATACATTTATATTAACAATCACCATGAATATTTCTTAGAGCTTATACAGTTTGTCAAGAGTTCATTCTGACTAATGGTTTACATACAGCTTGTAGGCTTCAGTCACAGCCTTCTTTGGCAAATCGGTTGCATTTAAACTTGAAAGATACAGACTACAAACATGCAGATGTAGCATAAGAACAGTCTTGAAATGACAATATTTATACATCCACGTATACCTTAGCAACAATGTTTATCTAGAATCGCATAACTTCTCACGGTTACAGTCTCCCTCTGTACTGCTACCTGTAGCTTATGGAAAGGAACAGCTTATCTTAACACCATTACATACTACTGACGGTATACAAGAAATGCAGACTAAACCTATTCTGTTAAGTTCACCGTTATGAATGGCAGTATCCTCTGCTCTAGGTATTTAAGCAAGCAGGCTGGATAGGGTTAGGATGTATCAAGAGGAGTACAGCTACAGAAGGAGATAGAAAGATGTGTCTAGAGCTTCTTAACCGACACGTCATAGACCAGGGGTGTCAAACTCACGGGCAGTGGGCTGCCTGTGGCCCGCAAGAGAGGTCCAACATGGCCCACTGTTTGAGGGAAACAGACTCAAGATACTCAAGGGACAAGTAAAAACATTGTGTAGAAATCATTTAATATATTTTTGGACTGGATCTAGTTTGTTAATAATCACTAAAACATCAAAAAGTAAAAAGATAGTGGACTATTAAAAACAAAAAGCTGATTAAATCATATTTGTATTAATTATTATTATTTATTTTTTATTGCTGTCCTACTGGAACCAATTTTGGGCTGAATGCGGCCCCTGTCCATTAAGTTTGACTCCCCTGACATATACCATCATATCGGTTCACATCCCATCTCTCTGTTGGAATTAACTTCCACCCAAATAGCAGCTAAAATACGGTTCCTGTTTTGCCTGAAAATACAATGAGGAAATGATTTAAGAACATGTAATATTAATAACAGTTTGCCAGCCGTGAATATCATCTCCCCGCAGACAGTGACACACTGAAGGGCCCTCCCGTACCCTGGGTGGTAGCACCACGGAGCCAGTGAGCACTTCCCTGTCCGAGGGGATAGAGAGATAACAGTCGATCGGAGCGAGGCGCAAACGTTGTGGCGTCGCCTGTGGTCTACGTCGGACATGACTAAGGAGGTCTGTGAGAACCACATAATCAGAGCTACATTACTTGAGTAGTTCCTGAGTTAAATCATGGAAATGTCAACGTCTAAAGCAAAGCTGGCCTTCTGCCTTACGTAGGAAGATCGGTTTCGTTGGTAAAGTGCCGTCTTTCCAGTTTCGCCAAGAGGTAGTTCCCGACCCATTGGCTTGGCTTTTATTCCCTACGCCCATCTTAGCTTTACAGTACTCCAACACGCCTTAATCCTCGGCTGTTCTAGAGAAACGGCCTCTACAGTGCGTGAGGAACCAGGCTCTCAGAATAACCCTTTCTAAATAAGCCCCTCGTGTCCTGAATATTTAAACGATAACATACAATGCTCCATGCGTACAACTGGAGAAGTCTACCTACTATACAGTACACAGCTCTTGGCGGCAATGGTGATTATTTGTAATTGGTTACATGCCTGGGTCGTGACCTCTATTGCCACGGTCACGCAGCAATCTCAGCCTCATGCAAATACTATATGACATCATTCACGTTGCAGTAAAACACCCAGTACCCTTTTTCTGGATGTCCAGACCTGGATCGCTTTAAATATTTACTTAACAGTGCTACGTCGAGGTAAATATGGCTTCCGGCTCCTCCCACGAGTCTCTCTATTAGAGCCCTCTCACTGGCCATTTTCACTTCCTGGCTGTCTCTCATTCATCCGCATCCGTATCCAGTGGCTGATCCTATCAGGTGCAGCATAGTATTAGCGGAGTTTCTTCAGTCGGGTGGTGAGTTTTATTTAAGACAGTGTAATCGCCCTGTGTGTGTTCCTGTGACAGGGGGAGTGGCTAGTCTTCGCCCCTCCCCCCACCTCCTTGGGAGCTAAAATGTGTCTTAGCAGCAAAACAACAGAGTGTTTTAGTTTCAGTCCTTTTGTCATGGATCGGTTTGACGCCACTTCCTTTAGAGATGTTTGGGGTGTTTTCTTTTTTTTTCTTGCATTACCCACGTCCCTGTTTAGCACTCAGCAAACAAGACATGAAGAGTCCCACCGGTGTGTCCAGGTTCCTGCTCATGTGAAATATTTGCAGTTTGTAGAGTCGATGACACAGTACGGTGAGCATTTGAGATGACCATAAGATCTGGGAATTAAGACAATAACACTCTGTAAATGAATTCAGCCAATGACAGAATGGAACCACACACACATTTACTATGACACTATTTATTTATTTACATTAGGATGCAGTAATCAGAAAAAAAGAGATAAACAGGACTAACCCTGGGAGATATGAGTTGCAGGTCTGGTAGCCAAAATCCTTTGCATCACATTCCTCTGCCCTGTCATAGCGATAGCCATCTCCACAGTATGCATGTTTGCACTCTGTCATGAGGAATCAAAGAAGCAAAAGACTAAATGAGGTTGTAATTGACAACAACCCACAAGGCCACATACGGAGACATTGACAGAACTAAACTACGGATCCAGTTCACTCTGATCACATGACTTACTGATGCAACCATCAGTGACAATCCTGTTTCCGTCATCACATTCCTCCCCGTTGGGAATCTGGACAATCCCGTCGCCACAGTAACCTTCCTGTTCCGGAGCATTCTCCGTAGACTGGAAGGGGGTCAGCTGGAAAAGGGGTTTTAAAAAGAACAGAAACTGAAAAAATAAGTATCATTAAAATTAGTAAAAGACAACCCTCACCCGGAATGATGTAGACTAAAGACAACCCTCATCCGGAATAATGTAGAGTAAAGACAACACTCACCTGGAATAATGTAGAATAAAGAAAAACCCTCAACAGGAATAATGTACATTAAAGATGACCCTCACCAGAAATAATGTACAGTAAGAGCTCAGGATAATTGCATGGCTGAGTTACCAGAATTGGCAGCCATCCGTTGACATCTTTAAAGTAAAGTCTTCTCTGATCTTTCCGGAAGGCGAGTGCATTGTCTGTGTGAAGATGATCCAGCTCTTCTCCACTGTTCACCACGAATATCTGGGACACACAATTATTCCCAGCTAAGACCTACATTCTCCATATTGGTTTTTAGTCCACCAGCTGAATGTGTCTGGTAAACCCACTATTTACAGTTGAACATTACATTTTGTGAACACAAGTTGATCAGCACAATATGCCGATTCACTATAATTCACACAGGGTATGTTGATTCACTATGATTCACGCACGGTGTGTTGATTCCATAACTAAGGACGTTGACCTTTTGTCAAATGATTTCCGACGAAAACCCTGTGCTCACCGCTGGTACTTTGGCGTAGTTGTTCCTGGAGTTTTGCTCGTCAACAGCTGACATTTTGGGCAAGTTACAGCTACACCTCCCTGGGAGACCTGGAAGCCCCCTTTCACCTTTAGAGCCGACCAGGTAGAGTCCTAAACAGGCCAGGAAAATAAACAGTTCATCAATCAAAAATACAGTCAGAAAAATAATTCACCAAAGTTGGTAAGATAACAAAAAATATATATTATTTGTTTTGTAAATTACAATATTATATACATTATTTACAATATGATACAATTCTTCATTTGACACCAATTTGTGGTGCCTACTGATGTCTTTAGAAACATGATGTCAAAGGAGGCTTAGATGTAAATGATGTCTGGTCAAACCCTATCTGCACAGGGGTTTCAGTGAATGTCCCCCCCAGACATTACGGTTTCTCAGAGTAACATACTCCAAGAGGAAGGCACGCATGTGGAGATAACAGACGCAGCCATCGATACAGAGGGGCATTTATATCACATCACCTCTTACAGTCCTGCAACGTCTTTCCTGGCCTTCTCGTTTTTCGTCAAGGTGGTAAAGCTATCAACGCGCATTGGCGCAGGAACCCCGAACCCGACACTGGCTTTCACAATTTAATTACTCGGTGACATAACGTTCATAAATCTGTATGTGTCTCCCTGGTCCGGTACGAATCACTTTTAAGGACATGATGTCATGGCTTCAGAGCCCCCAGGTCCGTTTCACCTCGGGGGGAGAGATACGGGTCAGGTTCCCCTGAAGTTAAATAAGACCTCCAGTGTTACTGGCTGCTTGCTGCTGTGTCTACATGTCTGCCCGTCCTGCTGACACAGGAGGTTCTTCACACCCACACACCCATCCCTTCCCTGAAGCCCCTCACACTGACAGGACACGAGGCCATGATCCAAGTCTATTCCTGGGAAAAAACAAAAGCTTTCAAGGAGATTCTCCTTGCCGAGGGATGTTTCACTGCAGTGAGCTGGCTCGTCCTGTGGCACCCATGAACTGGTGTACCACGTAAAGTCGAGTCTAATAAAGTTGACAGGTGATTATGACATGAATATCATTCATGAAATGTGGATGAAATCTATAAATGCTGTAATAAAAACAACTGTGAATCTTTTCTTAAATTCAGGCTGTACTGCATAGCTTTTTTATAAAAAAAATTCTCCTCACTTTGTGACATCCAATTAGAGATTAAGACTGTGCATCTTTGCAATAACTCCCAGCAGACTTGGGCGGGATTTGAACACTGTTTTGCAACTTCCTTGACAATATAAACACATAACGTTGCTGTGGAGCATGCTTTTTAGTGCAGGATTAGGCTTAATAATCAGGGTCCAGACAGTATTCAGAGCCCTCAACTAAACGAATGGCTACGTATCGGTAGGTTCTTTACAAAATGTCAAAGTTTTGTCAGGTTTCCCAAGATTCTCAAAATTCTCAAAACAGAGAGGTTTTTCTGATCAGGATTTTGGGGGAAATCTGGGAATTCTGAGGAACTTTGCACGTATGGGTAACAGATAACAGGGTCTTACCTGAGGCTGGCTGACCTGGTGGACCAGGGTGACCAGGGGATCCCTGAGGTCCTGCCGGTCCCAGGGGACCAACAACCCCGGGGTCCCCTTTCCCTCCCTGGAGAGGAAGGACATGGCTTACTCGCCTAGTACAAAGAGCCCAAGGTAAAGGGAATGTATCCCAAACCCTTCAAATGAGACCCATACAAAGGCTTGAAGCAGGGAGAAGAAACATTACACAACTTTAACAAACATATCGTCCCCACTAATACACTGCTCAAAATAATCAAGGGAACACTTAAATCACACATTGGGTCTCAATGAACAAAACATAACAAAGATCAAAATCTTTAATGGCATCAATGCCTTCCTTGACCAGGAACTGTCTACACACTCTGGCCACATGAGGCCAGACGTTGTCCTGCACCAGTAGAAACCCAGGATCCACTGCACCAGCGTAAAGTCTGACGATGGGTCTGAGGACTTCATCACGGTATCTTAAAGTAATCAAGTAATCAGTAGTCCCAAGGATATGCCTCCCCATTCCATCCAACTGACCCACCGCCTACCCAGTCATGCTGGATGATGTAGCAGGCAGCATAACGTTCAACACGGCATCTCCAGACTCTTTTATATCTGTCACTTGCCCTCATTGTGAACCTGCTCTCATCTTGGAATAAAACGGGCGTGAACAGCGGACCTGTCAATTCTGATGTTCTTTGGCAAATGTCCATCAAGCTGCACGGTGCTGGGCTGTAACCACATGTCCCACTAGAGGATGTAAATATGTGCAACTAGAGAAGTAGTCAGAAATGATGAGGAGAAAGCAATTGTCTCTGGGCACCACCTGCAAAACCAAGAGACCAAGAGACCAGAACACATCACTCCGATTCTTAAATCTTTGCATTGGCTTCCAGTCAGTTATAAAATAGATTTTAAGGTGATGCTTTTAGTCTACAAATCACTGAATGGTTTAGGGCCTGAATACTTCATCTGATATGTTCGAAGAATATCAACCAAGCAGGCCTCTAAGATCTATGAATTCAGGCCAGCTAGTAGAGCCCAGAGTCCAAACTAAACATGGCAAAGCGGCATTTAGTAGCTATGCGGCACACAACTGGAACAAGATACCACAAGATCTTAGACATGCCCCAAACCTATCCATTTTCAAGTCCTCATGTTTTCACGTGCCTATGACTGAGGGCATGACCTCACAATGTGCCCTATAGCTTTAATAGATACTTTAAAAGCCACATGGAATCCCTATACCAGACTTTTTCATTTTCATTACTTTTTTAAAATCCTTCTTAATTTTCCTTCAAACTTTTATCTCTATTTCTTTTTTTTATTTAAATCTGTACATGTTAAATTGATCCATGTCTGTTTTAATCAAACTGTAAAAATTGTATTGTTCTTTTAATGTCCTGTAAAGCGCATTGTATTGCTTTTATGTATGAATTGTGCTCTATGAATAAACTTGATTGATTGATTGATACAATGTTTAAATAAAATGTGTCCCTCACCTGTTTACCTCTTTTGCCTGGTCTGCCGGTCGGTCCTCGTTTCCCTGAGGTTCCAGGTTCCCCCTTTGGACCCATTTCCCCCTGAGGACAACACCAACCAGGGCCATCAGTTAGCATGCACACTGTAGACCCCTCACTTATCAGTGGAAACGGTGCACTATATTTAGCACAGTGTTATTAAATTTAGGAGCAATTATCGCGGAGGGCACGTTGATTCTGGTCCTATCCTGTTCTCCGCCAAACCACCTCCACTGATTCAGATTTTGTCTTCCGGTCCGTCTCTTCGCAACAACCCCTGCCTGATCAGATATCGTCTGGATGAGTTGATTACAAGATGCACGACTCACTTTCTGTCCAAGCATTCCTGGGAAACCCATTGTGCCTTTGTCCCCTTTCATCCCGGCCTCGCCATGGTCACCACGGGAACCCTGACCAGAACAGACAAACAAGCCAGTCCACTTTAAACAAGCACACAGGACATACGAAGAGCCCTCAACTTAAATCACTGTGAGCTGTACAGTCCACTTTAAACAAGCACACAGGACATACGAAGAGCCCTCAACTTTAATCACTATGAGCTGTTTTACTCATTGATGCACTGCTCACCTTTTCACCCTTGTATCCAGGCAAACCCTAGGAAGGAAAAGAATCAGTGTAAAACATTGAGACACCATTATATGTGAGCGACAGTTCAGATATGTCCGTCACCGAAATAATGTTACCATGCTAGCTAAAGAGTGTTGCTAGGCTACAGACCGCAAACAGAAGTTTGAGAGCCCCTGAACTGTTTCACAGACCTTAGGTCCAAGAGGTCCTCTTACTCCTGGTAGTCCCATCAATCCAGCATCTCCCTTCTCCCCCTGTCACCAAACACACACACACATTACTTATGCGTTCATCCACATCCTCTCGAAGACATGCCCATGCAGCGTTGCAGATTAGACACCTGGTGATATGCGTTGCACTGCATTGTATCTCTGACCTGTCAAACCGCATTAACACCACTGATACATGGGCACCAGAACATAAGACGTACTCACCTTGGGCCCGTTTGGTCCCGGCCACCCAGCTGGTCCCTGTAACCCCTGGAGACCAGGAGGCCCCGCCCGACCCTGATTGGACAGATCATGAGGTTTCGCATCAGAATAGTAGTATGTTAATTCAGAGGGGTTTCTAAGAGTTAAGGCAAATTGCAGGAAACAAACCCACAACTGGCATTTACAGGACCACGCGTCAATGAAACCCATTTGGACCCATTTAATAAACCAGATCGACTGGACTCAGATTACCCCAATTCGCAACACACAGGCTGTCATCACATCCATAAAGACCCACAAGTAAAAACACCCAGACACCAGACTCATCTGACTGAATAAACAGCGATCCATATGACCTGAGTGGTCTTGGATGCTTAATAACAACAAGCCCGGCCATTTTGGTAAAGTTCCGAGAAAAGTCTGTAGAAACGCGACGACATCGCTCTGCCTGACCTTATTATGTGCAATATCTTAAGAGTTGAAGGAAAATAGACAAACAGAACTGCGCTCAAAAACATTTAGAGATGGACATAAAGGATGGGGATGTTGGCATGGCAACCCGTGGGCACTGTGTCCAGGAGTCCACCATGTGGAGAGAGGCGGGGCTTAATGAGCCATGTCACTCCGCTCTCTTTAATTAAATGACAGGCCGCATATAGACCAGGATGGGCCCCGCTGCTCATGGTAAATAGAATGATTCATGGTCTGGCTCAACCACTAAGCTAAATTGCATTGCAATGCAGCTGCAACAGCAGTGTGGCCTCACAGCTCTGGTCCTGACTGGGCACTGACTCGGGGTGACTCCAAAAAGGACCCTATTCCCTGTGTAGTGCCCTACTTCTAGGCAAAAGGTATCCCGATTGGACCTACTAATCGCTGAATGGCTCCCTTCCTTCCCGATGGGCCTCATCAACCAAGCTCCACTGGCTCGCCTCCAAATTACAGCCGTAGCGGCTCTGGCAGCAATAAATATTCAGTAAAATGCACATTCACATGAAATGAAACAAGTACAATTCCACCAGATTGACTTTTCACTGAGCATTCAGTGGGTTGGCGTTGTTCTCAGCAGGGCTTTGTATAGGTTACAGGTTCTGATAGGATGGACACTAGATGGAAATGTTTTGAACTCCTTCTTTATTTAACATTTGACCAGGCTAAGAACATGTTGTTATTTTCTGCAACGACGTTGGAGATGTGTATTAATAGCCTTGCTCAGGGGCAGTGTGGCTTCACTGTCATGTGGCTCTTGAACACTAGGAACCCTCTTCATCTCATCTCCAATCCAGCACAATGTTGCCCATCCATCTCTCCTAGCCTGTGCGGCTTGTCGGGCTTCAGATGTCATAACGCATATGACTGGGCTGTGGATGGGTGGGTGGGGTTATGAGTGAGTGGGTGTTTGGGGTTATGAGTGGGTGGGTGGTTGGGGTTATGTGTTGGTGGGTGGGGTTATGAATGGGTGGTTGGGGTTATGGATGGGTGGTGGGTGGGGTTATTATTGGATGGGGTTATGGGTGGGTGGTGGGTGGGGTTATGGATGGGTGGATGGGCAGTCGAGCGGGCGGTGGGGATTTGAGTTACAACCCACTAAACAAGATGAGGCGGGACTGCATTTCATCTTTGAGCAAATCCACTTAGCAGGGCTAATTCAATGATTAAAGGAGACTCTCACCTTTTGTCCAGGTCTCCCCAGCTCTCCCTGGAAATGAAATGGGCGGATGGAGTTTAGGACAGAGACATAAGTAATGAATTGTGCATTTAAAAGGAAGGGATTTTCTTTTTCAAACTATTTTCGTCTTTAAAAATCACCACTAAAAAACAGCAAACATTGATCTCACCTTTTCTCCATGTGCTCCCTTGATCCCAGGTAAGCCAGGTGGACCCTGTGGAAAACAAACAACACCTGGTAAATACAGGAGCAAATGGGTCTCATTGAGACATACCAGCACCATTTAATTTACAACTCCAATATGGAATACCAGTTTCTTTCAGCTGATCCTAAAATGTCTTTGAATGAGCAGGTTCGATGTAGACACAAAATGTGCTTGTTAATGCAGGTGGTCTGGACCGGGTGGTGAAAGGTCCCTGGCTCATGAATACTAAAGTTGAAAGACAAACCCAATCCTCTGCCAACCAAGCTCTCATTGACAGGGCGCCATCTTGGCTACGGGCCATGTATAAGACCCAGGGATCTCTATAGGAACCGGCCAGCTCTACAACCTCCAACAGCACCACCGTCCACACAACACCACCCTCAACCACCACCACCCAGACACACGGCAGTGGAAACAAGACGCATACAGCCGGCACACGCGGTTACGTGCGTTAGTGCTATACAGGAATTTACAATAAGGCTTTCAAAGCAGACCAGGCAGTTGGGTCTGTTTCTAAGAATAATGCGTGGAGGGACTGAGCCTGTGGAAAAAGTCTATTTGCGTTGTGGCTAAATGGGGAGCCTTAATGGGCTGCTGTGTAGCAGGGCTCTGTGTGATCCCGTCCCGAGGACCAACCCCAGATCCACTGTCAGCACAGGAAGGAGGGATCAGATGAGGCTCACATGCTATCGAGATGCTATATGCCTACTATAGAGCAGGAGTGGGCTAAATTCTGCGAGCCAATTCAACAATAGAACGGGAACACTAGAACGGGAATACTCAACCGGGAACACTTGAACGGGAATGCTCTAACAGGAACACTTGACCGGGAATACTCAAACAGGAACACTTGAACGGGAACGTGTGTCCATACTTTTTACTGGTACTGTAAATAACATGACAACACAGTGTATTCTAGCATGGTCAAAATATTAGCCTCAGTATTGTTTGTGGAACTGCAGAGTAGGAGCTAAAACATAAGTAACTGCTCCTTTCGTTCATGCTGTGTAATGTGACGAATGAGGTCTTCATTGTATGAAAGGTCGATGAGGACAGACGTGACATACCAAAGACAGACAGGACAGTGAACCCACCTGAGGGCCCGGGGGTCCGTTGGAGCCAGGAGGACCTGGGACACATCTGGGACCACTCAGCTCTGTCTCCCTCTCCGTCCACTGCGGTGGGTCTGTTTCGTCTTCATTTCCGTGCTCTTCATTCTAAAACAGTTCAGGGGAAAACATGACACTCCAGTCATTCAATCTTGACAGATGTAACATGTCAGTAGGCTGTTTTATACTTTATACCTATTCGGATATTTCAATCATCAGGCGCATTCAATACTTTGGAAGGAAGAACTAGTGGAATCAAACTGTGGATCACAGATTTATTGGCCAATCAAAATGACAATCAACTTGTGGTAATGTCAGTCTGGGTATTTGAAATTCAACATCTGAGTTTCAGTTGCACATTAACATCAGCTGCTGCTCCTCTTGAGTTTACAGTGGACGAGATGACCTAGGATTGGAACATAGTTTGAAACCAGTTCATAGTGTTAAACCAGTTTGTACAGTTGTGCGAGACCAGTTCATAGTGTTGAACCAGTTCATACAGTAGTGTGGGACCAGTTCTTAGTGTGAGTCCCATTAGTAGTGTGAAACAAGTTTATAGCATGAGACCAGTTCCTAGAGTGATACCAGTTCATACAGTAGTGTGAGACCAGTTCAAAGTGTGAAACCAGTTTATAGCATGAAACCAGTTTATAGCATGAGACCAGTTCATAGTGTAAAACCAGTTCATAATGTGACACTACTTCAGCCATCGCTTCCTTTGCATCGTAATTCTATCATCAGAAATCACTACTGCTTTTAGTTGGGAGGGAGGAGGGCCAGAGTAAGTGGGGTTAGCTTGGACAGGACCCAAGGACAAATCAACACTCAGTCACATGACTGTGGACTCACATGACCACGTCGCCACAGCGATGGGGGCGGAGGGATCATGGGGGGTGGGGGCGGACCCAGTAAACAACATTTCCTCTGCTTGTCTGGGGAAGATGGCTGTTGGAGGGCTGGGGAAAGTAGCGGACGGTATAGTCAGTCACATGCAATCACACCAACCCCATAGTGACTGTATAGTCAGTCACATGCAATCACACCAACCCCCATAGTGACTGTATAGTAAGTCACATGCAATCACACCAATCCCCATAGTGACTGTATAGTCAGTCACATGAAAACACACCAACCCCCATAGTGACTGTATAGTCAGTCACATGAAAACACACCAACCCCATAGTGACTGTATAGTCAGTCACATGAAAACACACCAACCCCACAGTGACAGTATAGTCAGTCACATGCAATCACACCAACCCCCATAGTGACTGTATAGTCAGCCACATGAAAACACACCAACCCCCATAGTGACTGTATAGTAAGTCACATGCAATCACACCAACCCCCATAGTGACTGTATAGTCAGTCACATGAAAACACACCAACCCCACAGTGACAGTATAGTCAGCCACATGAAAACACACCAACCCCCATAGTGACTGTATAGTCAGTCACATGAAAACACACCAACCCCCATAGTGACTGTATAGTAAGTCACATGAAAACACACCAACCCCA
>JACXGK010011355.1:5149-16271 GCA_016801125.1 Novumbra hubbsi
GCAGAGTGGTGGTAGTTGGCAGAGTGGTGGTAGTTGGCAGAGTGGTGGTAGTTGGCAGAGTGGTGGTAGTTGGCCATGTAGTTGTGGTTGTAGTTTCTGTGGTTGGTTGTGTGGTTGAGGGCAGGGAAGTGGTGGTGATGAGAGACGTGGTAGTTGGGGACAGGGTGGGGCAGATCAGCTGTTCCTCTGAGAGAGACAGTATTTCTTTTCCTTTCATGTCCTCTGGTTGGTCACAAATGACAGCAGAATTGGACATGATCTTCTCTTGGTTTGACTTCATCCAGTTGAAGAGTGGGACCATTCTGCAGTCACAATGCCATGAGTTGTTGTTTAAATAGACTTTTTTAAGGTTTGATAAGGGCTCAAATATATCCTCTGGAAGTGTCATCAGATCGTTGTGGGCCAGATTAAGGGTGTTCAGTGATATTAGATCTTCAAAGATGTCCGCTTTTAATGATTTGATCTGGTTGTATTTCAGATTTAAGTCTTTAAGCTTCTGAAGTCCTTCAAAAATATTTTTAAATAGGTTGGCAATTTGGTTTTTAGACAGATCCAATTTTGTGAGTGTAATAAGTGGACTGAACACTCTTTGGGGAAGTATTGTAAGATTGTTTTCACTTAAACTTAACTCTGTCAGTTTAGTCACTCCAAATAGGACAGGAGGCAGACTTGCAAGTTGATTTCTATTTAAAGTCAGTGTTTTGAGTTGAGGGAACCCAACAAAAATGTCTTTAGGCAATTCAGTCAGATGATTATTATCCAAAGATATCTTGGTAATTTTATCTCTATGCACGAACAAATTCGGAGGTATTGCAGTGATATTGTTACCATGTACAGCAAATTCTTTTAAATTGGATAGATTGTCTAATAGATCATTGGGAATGGTGGTCAGCTGGTTGTCATAAAGCCTCAATACCAGCAGTTTGTGAAGCTTTGAGAACCAGGTAGAGGACACAGACGTGAGTTTGTTTTTGGCAAGATGTAAGATCTGAAGGTTTTCAAGGTCATCAAATGTCCCCTCCTCGATGGTGGTGATGTCATTACTGTGTAACTGGAGTTCTCTCAGTTTTGTCAGACCCTCAAACAATCCTTTCTCTAGAATATGGATCTTGTTGAGCTTTAGCAGTACTTTTTCCAGGTTGTACACGTCTTTGAAAGTACCTATTGACAGGGATGAAAGCGGGGTATTGGAGATCTCTAAATCCTTGAGGTTGACCAGTCCCTCGAAGGCACCGACCTCTATGGACTCAGTGGGGGTGTTGAGGAACTCCACTTTATCTAACTGGGAGTTAGTAGCAAAGGCCCCCTTTGGGATGACACGGATATCGCTTTCAATGAAGAAGACCTCTGTGGCACCTGGTTTCAGGGTCGCCGGGATCGTTTTCTGAGTCGGGCCAAAAACCTCCTGGTTCTCTTTGGGGCAAGGGCCCTTGACACAGGACTGAGAGGAAAACCCAAAGAGCAGAAGATAGACCATGATGTACTCTCCAGCCATGGTCCCTAAAAAACATACAAAAATAAAAGTACAGAAATATCGTTTCAATTATCTAATTAAGTGTATACATTATCTAATATTATATTACCGCTTCACAGAACAGGCTTGGATCTCTAAATACCTGCAGTCACCCACTTTGCGGAACAGTCAACAAACACCAAATGTAACGCTAACCTGCTGGGGTTCCATAAACACATTAAAAGTCAGACATACCTGACCCCTTCCACGTCCTTCAAGCATATAACTGAGAAACGTCTCTCAGTCATACAGGGTTGCTCCCGATAATCTCCTTCCTACAGCAGGCTTCCAGTGGGCTGTCTTAGTGACGGCATCACGGGCCGTGCTTAGAGAAGACTCTGGTGTCGGAGATAAGACAGTCATGGTACATTTGGCCCATACAACATATACAGCGCCAGAGACCACTGCTCTTTCATTTCCAAAAAAGTTGAAAAGAAAGTTTTTTTAGTGTGAAACAGAAGGGTTTTTAATTAACACTGCAAATTGAACCCTTCTGTTCCTCACACAAAATGTTCCTTTTATTGCTTTAGACAACTCCAACCAACGCTTGGCAATGCACATGTTGATGTGAGGCTTCTGTACAGCTGCTCAGCCATGGAAACCCATTTCGTGAAGCTCCCGACACAGTTCCTGTGCTGATGTTGCTTCCAGAGGCAGTTGGGAACTCTGTGGTGAGGGATGCAACAGATGAGAGGTTATTTTCACACGCTACGAGCTTCAGCACTCTGTGATCTCGCCCTGTGAGTTTGCCTGGTCTACAACTTTTGCCTGAGATGTTGACGCTTCCACTTCACAATTATGTCACCTACGGTTGACCAAGGCAGATCTAGTGGAGGAGACATTTCATGCGCTGACTTGTGGTCAAGGTGTCATCCACAACAGAGCCTCTGTTAAAGTCACTGAGTTTCTTAGTACGATCCTTTGTACTGTCAACGTTTGTTCATGGAGATTTCATGATTATGTGCTGGATTTTATGCCCCTGGGAGCAATGGGCGTGGCTGAAACACCTGAACCTGGAATAATTGGTAGGGGTGTCAACATACATACATACATACAGTGGGCTATTTACCTTAACAAAAGAATACTGTTGTTGGTAACGCAGTGTGTAGTGTAGCCAATTAACAGAATGTCCATAAACGTTCTGCAACACAGATGTTCTCTGACAATTTATTTGAGTAAATTCTCTCTCTCAACAAACAGTGAAAATTACAAGAAAATAAAAGACAGGTTTTTGTTGTCCAATCACACAACCTCTTCATCGCGTTATTACAGTAAGAGCAAGCTTTATATACTTTGTAACTGCCACCCTACGATCCAAAACCGGCAGCGAATTTGGCCAAATACGTACAGATATTTCTCGATTGCTAGCTCAACCGTTGCTTAGAAACAAAGTAAACAAACTTGACCCAGAATGCCTTTCCATACCGTAACATTGTATTGAAACAATTGAATACAATTATTTATTTAACAAATTAAAACTTATAACAAACGTAAATATCATCCTTATGGAAATAACAAAATGTTTTAGGTGAAACCATCAGTTAGATAAATTGCAATAGACACCACTATTATTTTGTCATACTTGATACAACCCTTGCTAGCACTTAGCAACTAAACTTACCGATAAAGGAAGGAAAACGTCATGAGGGGTCCCGTAGCTTTGCTCTTTCAGGCCCGTCACCGGGACCATGTACATCGCGAGCCCTGGTGCGACCACACTGGCTGCACCGCCCATAGCTACACCCCTGCATACATACATACATTTGGCCATATAGTGTTTGTAGGAGAAATGTTAATGCTGGTACAAAAAGTCACTCAACCCACCAAAATATATTCCTTGTAACGAACAGGGTGGGGTCGGTATTCGGAACATAGATTCTGGGGGCGCAACACACCCTTGTGGATCATGGAACTGTGAGCCCTTCATCGCTATCCAGTAAAGTACACTGGTCTCTGGTGGAGTATACTGAATGTTATTATATTTGGCTGCAAACTTTCAATGTAACAACAGCAATACCTACCCAGCAAACTAAAGTAAGTTTTCTTCACTACAGGTTTAACATTTTAAATTCCAGTAAACAAAACTAAGATTTAAAATCCAATTGTCACGGGTGTGGAATGTGACGGAACCAAATGCAGACATTTTAACTAATACTTGAATTCATTTACTAAAACAAAAGAACACGAACTGTAAACAGAATAAATTAAAGATGCTGAACTAAGCAGCTAAAACACCTACTAGCCCATTTTCCATGATCTGCTAGCGAGTCGCATGGTCCTCTTTGAAAACTGGTGCTCTTTGAAAACCCTCAATGGCAATGTTCATGCTACACCCTTATGTTCATGCTACACACATGCTACACCCAATGTTCATGCTACACCCTTAAATAGACTCAACTATCCACCCCTGTTGACCTGATAAGACAGATGAGCAGTTCACATTCCAACACCAATGTACACAATCTGTAAGCAGTAGACACATGAACTGTTTAAAGTGAAACCCCCACCCACACACAAACTGCCAAGGTCAAGGCTCTTCTGAACCCAATCCAAGACATTTGGAGTTAGGATGAACCCCTCTGCCTTCACAGGGGGGCATAACAAGGGTTAGGTTTAGGGTTATCAAGGGTTAGGTTTAGGGTTAACAAGGGTTAGGTTTAGGGTTACGAAGGGTTAGGTTAAAGGTTACCAAGGCTTAGGTTAAGGGTTACCAAGGGTTAGGTTTAGGCTTAACAAGGGTTAGGTTAAGGGTTACCAAGGGCGAAAGCTCAGGGTACGGTTGCACAGATTCCTTTTCCCACATTTGTAATGTGAACAATGTAAATCATTACTAGACTGAATAATAATAAAAAAATCTATTTCAAAAGCTGTTTCAGAATTCTTTATACATGACTGTTATGTGGCATTTCACTGGTTGACATTAATATTTTACTGAAAGATGAGAGATTATTGAAAACTATATGCCATAAACAATATTAGTTTCCTGTTAAATATGTTTATCAATCAATTTGGGTTGAGAAACACAATTATGTGTGACTGAGTCAACATTCTACAAAGATGCAATACAAAGGTAACTATTAACAAAAAAACTGCATCTGTGTCTGTGGAACATAACCTTTAGGGAAGAGATACCATTGCATGTTTACTGCACAATGTAATTAGCCACAATGTAAAAATGACACTATAGCTAGTTTTGAGTAATTAAATGAAATCATAGGGGAAGAAAGCTTGACAAAAAGCATTTGATCAGAATATATGTAGAACATTGGATTTATTCAGCAAGACATTTTTCCTGTAATGCAAGAAAAAAACCATGTATGGCATTCTATATACGATCCGTGCAATTTTCAGGTTTTTCAGTTTGTGAAAAACATTGTTCAAACCTCAGACCACAGCAAAAGTGCCAAAGAGCTTTACAAGGGATAAGTCTCATGGGCTGAAGACAGTAATATTTTGTGTTCCCAAGTGTAGCATCTTGTGCTTTCGGACTAGAATACCCCAGGTCACAGCTAGTCTTAGGACAGACATTTGGGAAGAAATCTAGATGTCTAGAGTTTAGATGAACGAGTTGTTTTGGTTCCTGCGGCTGAGGTTGCGGCTGTCTTTCTTGTTGTTCCTCCAGCAGACACCGAAGATGATGAGGCTGGTGATGACAGCGGTGCAGACCACAGCAATGATGACCAGGTGTGTGTTCCTGGACGTTGCCTCGCCATTCCCCTGCCCGCTGCCGGTTTCCTGTTTCAGGGTGGGTGTGGCCTCTGTGGAAGGGAAGGGGGTGGTCCCCTTGGGAGGAGGCGTGTGGGGCTTCCTCCTTTTCTCTGTGGTAGCTACGTCAGGGACGGCGGTCATGGTGGATGGCTTCAGGACGTCGTCCGTCAAGTCGGCTATCCTTTCCCCGTTGAGGGCGGTGGGGGTGAGGCACAGCACACTGCTAAGGTTGGTCTTGGTGGGGTGAAGTGTCAGCCAGTCCCTCAGCGGCACAATGTCTTGGTCACACCTCCAGGGGTTGTCAGCCAGCAACACCTCCTTGGTCTCCGTAAGATCGCTGAGGAGCCCTGATGGCATGCTACGCAGGGAGTTGTTGTGGAGGTCCAGCTGGCCGAGGAGGGACTGGCCTTGGAGGAGTCTGTCGGGGAGAACGTGGAGGAAGTTGTGCTCCAATGAGATGTTGACCAACTTGGGCAGCGCTTGGAAGGTGCCTTCCTGCAGGCTGGTTAGGAGATTGGTGTGAAGGGAAACTTCTCCCAGCTCCTCTAGCCCACTGAAGGCCCCGCGGGACACAAAGCCGATCTGGTTCCGGCTCAGCACCAACAAACGCAGCTGGGTAAGATTGCTGAAGGTGTGGTCCACCAGACGGGTTAGCTGGTTATCATAAAGCCACAGCTCCGTCACAGACATGGGTCCAAACACCCCTGGGGACAAACTCTGGAGCCGGTTCTCATACAGGGAGATCTGAGCCAGGTAAGGAAGGTTGAGAAAAATTCCCTGTGGGAGGGATGTCAGCCGGTTGCTCGAGAGAAAGAGCTTTTGTAGGCCCCGCGTGAGGGAGAACAGGTCCTTAGGGAGGTACGAGATGATGTTATCTTGCAGAGACAGCTCCTGCAGACTCACCAGGTCATCCAGCATTCCATCAGGGATCTGCCTGAGAGAGTTACGGTTCAGACGAAGGGTCTTGAGATTGCAGAGTCCCCTGAAGGAGTCTCTGGAGAGGCGGCTGATGTTGTTCCTGGCCAGGGCGAGATACTCCATTTTAGGGAGGGAGCGAAAGGCCTCCTCGGGAACATCCGAGATGAAATTTTTGTTTAAGTCCAGCTTCCTTAGTGCTGCCAAGGACGAGAACCACGCGGGATGAAGGACCTGGAGCTTGTTGTCGCTTAGATTCAGAAATTGCAGCTTCCGCAGATTTTGTAACAGGGATTCAGGCAGGTCATTCAGCTCAGTAGCTGTGATGCCCAGGACTCCCAGGTTATGGGTCAGGTCAAAGGTGCCAGGAAAAATCTGTCTTATCCCAGTGTCTTTGACCGAAAACGTATCCAGTGCCTCTGCGAAATTAAACAAGTCATCTGGTCTTAACTCTTTGATGTTGGTGTCGTTGATGTAGAAGTGGGTGGTGGAGTCAGGCACAGACAGTGGGAACTTGGTGATGGACCTGCCATGGCAGAAGATTTTGTTTTCACTGCACAGACATCCACCTGGGCATCCGCCAAGAACTCTGCTGAAGGTGACGACCAGAACCAGGGTACGGATTGGCAGGTCCATTTAGGTCCTTAACAGAAATAGAGGAAAAACTGTTTGCTTTATTCGATGCCATGGCCGTCCTCTGGCAAACTGTACATAGAATGCAGAGTGTATAACACTGAAGAAACCTCCACATTAAGTATGAGTGAATGATATTACAGTGAGATGACTAGTAAGAAGCTACAAGTCAAAATAAATCATTTTATTTCTGCTTTCCTTATGAGCAAACAGTGGCTGTGGGAATAGATGTAGTTGAAAAGCTACAGTAACTATTAAGCCTTTTCCAAAATGTGTCTGCTCAGATGACCTGTTTCTGAAGTTATTCTGGCTAGTTAGTGTGAACATGTGTAGGACAAAATCTGCTGTCATTCATGGGACTGTTAACCACATGTATCGTGTAGTGGAAGAAGCATGACATTGTCCAAATAAAATGCAATAGGAAACAGTTATTTCTTAAGGTAAATGTATGTTATTGTTTGTGTTTACCTAAATGATCTGCTGTTGTAATGGTTTATGGGTGCTGTGGGGGCTGGGACCAGACAAACAAAATGTGAAAGAGCATTTTTCTGCATTTGCCAGTAATTAGGAAAGCCAGACACAGAACAACACATGGGCTTGATCAATCGCCATTTTGTTAGGGAGGCACTTTCTAGTTTAGGTTTAAGCGCGGGTATAACAGAGGGATTAAGTGAGGTTAAAAATAAAATTGCATATCTTTGTCATTTTGGCATGTATTGTATGTATGTTCTATATATTTCCGTCAGTGAGGTTTTTTTCTGTTTAGTGAGGGTTTTTTTATTAGAATTTTCCTCTATAAAGCAGCAGTTACATAGCTCCAGTTCTTACCACAAAGTTTACATTCGTTTTTTTTACGATTGCTTTATTGATTTAAGACAGTCGATCGCTTTATCGATCGATTATCTGGCTCCTGGACGCCCAGCAGTTGTTTTATGCCCCAACACAACTACACTTTAGAAGAGATTGTTTCATACAAATAATAGTATACTGTTCAGTAGAAGGACTTGGTGTGAGCTGCTGTATTAATTGCAATAAGTTACACCATCAATGAAACCTCAATGACAAGTATTGTTTTTAAACCAATTTTAACCCATCAATAATTGTCAGCTATACGCAAACAAATCTGTAAGAAAAGTGCTGTTGATGTGTTTCCGTGCCTTCTCAGATTAAAGTCCAGTCCCTGATATCATCTTTCCCAGTCCCACCCAACCAAGTCTGGTCCCTGATATAATCTTTCCCAGTCCCACCCAACCACAGTCTGGAACCTTCTACAGCATTGACCTAAGGGCTAAAACATTTCAGACTCATTATTAATTGCCCCCTTATGACTGAAGCATCAGCACTTCGTCTGTCACAAAAGATCCATCCAGCCAATTGGAGGGTTAGTAAATGGGGAGAGATGCCAGAGACTATAAAGTTACTACCAAAGTATTTCTGCCCTGTTACATTTCCATACAATATTCAAGTAGTACAGTTAATTCATGGTAACAAAAACAACACTTCTAAAATGTATATTTCCTCTACAATTGTTATTATAAGCTTTATCATGACAGGATAACCATAGCAGATAGCATTTTGTGTCAAAATGCTGTAGCATTTAGGCTACATATAGAACTCACCTCACAGTGCTTGGCAGCTGAGTGACCAGATAGATTAGTTTGGTTGTGATGAGCAACCGTTCTCTTTATAATATCTTGTCTCTTACTCTCTTTTTGTCCCTGAATGATAGTCGGGCTCTTCCAGTGTGATGTATTTTAGAGTTTCCAATCCTTCCCAAAACCGCACATTCTCACATTGTCCTGCTCTTCGTCATCCAATCTTTTCCAAGCAACGCTGTTCACTTCGTCATCCAGCCCTCAACTGGAGCTTACACGGCCCCTCTCCCTCGCTCTCACATGACACACACTTTTGGGAAGTAGGTAGGGTGGGGTGGGATTGCATAAGGGGAGTCTCATCCACTCAGCAAAAGGGCAGGGTTTGTGTTTGCGTAGATGTGTGCCTGGCAGTGTGTGTGTGGTGGTGTCTGTTCCGTCTGTTGTTCCACGTTGTCAGGAGGGGATCCTCTCACAACACTCCAGTTGGTGCGCCAAAAAGCTGTACATTTAGATAAACAGAAGATAGGCGTGTCTACATTCTGTAACTGTTGCGCGTCCCTATCTGTGTATGTATGTATGTATGTTTGTGTGTGTGTGTCATACAGAGTACAGAGGAAGGTGTACTCTGAATGTCCGTGCGTGGTTACAAAACGCCGGCATGGCGGTTGGTTCTTGTGTCCGGCGCTGAAAGGCTGAACATGAAGTACACGGTTTGTGTTTATTACGCTGCCCACTGGCTGATTCAATCATTCAATTCATAATTGATTCATAATTCAAGCGCCTTGGCTGGGGACGTTTCCTGAAGCTATAGGATCTTATGTTGGGAAGCATATTAACAGCAAGCTGTCTTACATACAACATCCACTGCCATACTGGTGTGTGTAAATCAATTCTTCCTGCTGCTGTTTTCATCCTGTCTGACAGAGTTGGAAGTTCACCCCTCTCAGGTGGAAATATTCGAGGATGGAATTTCAAATGGAAATCAAACCAAGCAAAGAAACACAACATCCTTTAATGAGGAAAAAAACAAGAGAGGCAATGCAACAATTCAACACCAGCAAGACCACCAATTGACTGTTGATTGCATCCTGTACGGTACACAAGGCCCAAATACACTTAGGCTTGTGTACCGTACAGGAGGTTTTCCATGTCTAATGGTTTGTGGAGGCAGTCTGGCTACAGCAAGCACAATGCTTCTTTTTTACACTGTCGGATAAAAGAAAAGGATTGGATTGGCCACTTTACAATGACTTCTTATTCACTATAATGATTTGCTTTGAAATACACAAAAGAAAAAGACAATTTCCTAATTGTCCAAACCGTTTTTAGGAGGAACTTGTCAACAATAGTCTGTGTTGCTGTTTCCTGTCCATATTGTCTCTCTGTTCCTCTGGTCAACTATTTGAGTGGGTGTGAATGGGGGAATGGGGGATCATCCAGACCTGAGTAATGTCGGCTCAGTCTACTGGAAAGGCTTAATCAACTGTTGCCATGGTGACGAACTTGGGTGCTTTTCAGAAATTCCTTCGCTCTTTGTTTTATGTTCATCACTTTATGGAATTTGTGTCAAAGGTTATATTTGTATTATTACACTGAACGATTGGCACCTGCAGTACTTGGTTACTCCTCATATTGATGCTGATTTTGTTTATATATTTATATGCTTATAATTTACCGTCAGTAATTTATTGTACTATTTACTATTTTTTCAATCTGGCCTGCATCTCATATTACTCACAGGGAGGGTAACGTAATACACAGTAATGTGTTGGTCATGTGTTGGTCATGTTTTTTGCTGGTGGTTTGCAAAATAACTCTTGTACAATAGGAAGTTGTGGATGATGACACATGTGACTGTGTGTATCTCAGGACATCAGAGGATATCTGGTAGTAGGAAGATGTGGATGATAATACATGTGATTGTCTGTATCTCAGAATATTAAAGGATCTCTGGAAGATGTGCATTATGAGGGAGTCCTAAAATATTTAATCTATTCCCATTTTGTAATAACATTTGCCATAACCATCTCTTAAAGAATAACAAAACTGTGATTGTAAGTAAATTGTTGAACATGGGTTTACACTTTGTGAAAATGTATTAACTGAAATCTATATAAACTAAAATTATGTTCCTCCACTCACATATTCTCCACTCACATAGTCTCCACTCACATAGCCTTCACTCACATGGTCTCCACTCCCATAGCTTCCACTCACATAGTCTCCAGTCACATAGTCTCCATAATATGTTGTGAGGAGAGGATACGGCTTATCATTATTCTACATCTAAATAACTTGCAGACATTTTGACTTGTCCCTTTCATTGCCAATTTTCCAAGGTTTTGTTCTGTTATTTATCATCCAAACTGTTGGGATGATAAACTGTTTACAAACTGTTGGGATGATAAACTGTTGACAAACTGTTGGGATGATAAACTGTTGACAAACTGTTGGGATGATAAACTGTTGACAAACTGTTGGGATGATAAACTGTTTACAAACTGTTGGATGATAAACTGTTGACAAACTGTTGGATGATAAACTGTTGACAAACTGTTGGATGATAAACTGTTGACAAACTGTTGGATGATAAACTGTTGACAAACTGTTGGATGATAAACTGTTGACAAACTGTTGGATGATAAACTGTTGACAAACTGTGGGATGATAAACTGTTGACAAACTGTTGGATGATAAACTGTTGACAAACTGTTGGATGATAAACTGTTGACAAACTGTTGGATGATAAACTGTTGAC
>JACXGK010011356.1:0-16170 GCA_016801125.1 Novumbra hubbsi
TTGTGTGTGAGGTCACTTAGTGTTGAGGGATGATTGTGTGTGAGGTCACTTAGTGTTGAGGGATGATTGTGTGTGAGGTCACTTAGTGTTGAGGGATGATTGTGTGTGAGGTCACTTAGTGTTGAGGGATGATTGTGTGTGAGGTCACTTAGTGTTGAGGGATGATTGTGTGTGAGGTCACTTAGTGTTGAGGGATGATCTCAACCAAAGGTGCTCTGGGAGAACAGTCAGGAATAGGAACCAGGATCCTTTATTCCCTGTTGTGTCCCGAGGCCTTGGTACAGCAACAACTCCGTCAGCTCCACCTGCCACCAACCTGCCAGAAACAAACACCCAGGAGGCAGACCGAGCCGAAGGGCCATGACAATAGGAACTAAACAGACAGGTTTTGTAATAGAAAATATAGGGTTTAGACTACTTGACCATCCAAGAGAGTGAAACAGTTTACCAGTTGATTACATGAAATTAGCCCCCCCCCCCAAAAAGCTTTTAATACCATAATTAAAGAGTGTTGATAAGGACCCGGACCTCATCCACTTCATTCTGCTCATTTTCAACAGGGGTTGATGTCGGCGCCCATGTATCATCTGAGCTGTAAGGAACTTTTAGGGGAGAACTTCATTCGTATTTTCAACGAGCTGCTTGTTCTGCTGCCTGACACTGGAAAGCAGCAGGAGCTGCTGACCGCACACGCTGACGTCCGGTTGACGGAGAAGCAGGGGGGGGCTGGTGGTGGCAGGACCCGGAGAAACAGGAAGAGCGCCTGGCAGAACCCATCCACTGCCAACGCAGCAGAGCTAGACTGCCAGGTCTGCCCTACCTGCTGCCAGGTGCTGGACCCTAAAGACTTCAATTCCCATAAGACCTTGCACCTGGGTGACAATGAAGACTTCCCATCTTTGCAGGCTATCAGCCACATAATCAGTTAACCCCTTGGCTGAAGACAAACCTGCTCACTGCCCAATCACAGCCCTGTCTGTAACCGTTCAGGGAGGATCCTGTTGCCATGTTGACTGTCCGAAAAGCAGGGTAGTGTAGTTGGAGAGGCTGGAGGTCAGCGGGAGGATGAACTTTGAATCTGAAGTTGCCAGATGTTGACGGTACTACTCCCGCTGTGACTCTGGCTGGATCGTGACACCAGTCTAACATATTACTTGAAAAGTACCAAATGTGGTGAATTAATAAGAATAATTCTATACCTTCTATCTCTTCTCTTTCCTTCATATTTTCACATTTCCATCAGCTTGATATTGTATTAAGAGTGCCGCTTTAGTTCTTTGATCAAGTTTGTTGAGAAAGAGACAATGTTCATATATTGATCCATATACCGACAGTTATACGAGGTGGTTTGGTTAAAAGTTTACCTTCTGTACCAGGGATGGGGAGGGTGTACTGATGGTTAAGCGGTATGGCTGTATGTAGCCTTATTTATTACTTCTTTCTAAACCACAAGTCTGCCAGTCAGTACATTGGAACAGTTCTATTTGCCTGATTTTTAATTAAACTGCTTCCTGATATGATTGTGTGTGTTCTTGTTCCAGTGATCATCCAAATCATCCAGATCATTTATTGAACACTTAACCATTAATTAACCAGGAAATGTAATTGAACATATTCGTCTAACATCTACATTACCCGATAAGTAATTTTAAATTCTTGTTGAACCTTTATTTAACCTGGTAATTCATTGAACAATTGTATGATTCATATTTTTTCTTTCTTTTTATTTACATTATATTAACATTTTGGATTACCTTATTGCAGAGGTGTCAAACCAGTTACAATTTTTTAGGTCACTAATTGGATAGGATGTTCCCTAACTTGGTTGTAAATGCAACCAATTGAAAGGAAAAACCAAAAATCTGCATTCTATAGGCCCCTGACATTTAGGAATTTGAAGTTAGTTCCACTTTTTAAATTTGCAATTCTAATGAGGTACTTATTTAGACTTTTTTAATTTGCAACTCTAGACACCAGGTGGGTGTATTTTACTGACACAGATGCTGGGAGATCACATTCTCCGGCCAACAACAACCATTGAGCATAACCAGAGGTCACCAGAGTGAGATGACGCAGATTTATACTCCAGGCCAGACTGGACTGGACCTTCTCAGATGAAACCAGAAGCGCTCTCTGGTTGGACAGACTACTAGGAACATCAGTACCAAATAGACATTTATGGCAATTATATTTTGTGTTTTATTTAGCTGTGTTTTGACCTATGCTGGAAACCTAAGAAGACGAACAGCTGCTTTGGCTGCGTCGATTTGGGATTAAAAGAAAATACAAAGTGAAGAATTATTCATGGATTTGATCGTTCACCTAGACATTTTTTCGAATGTTTGGTGCTAATGTTTGTTTGGCTGAATGATGCCTAGTTGCTGTTGATTCTGTGCGGAAGACATCTAAATACTGAAACACAGGCTGTTAAAGTTCCTATATGAAATGTTCCTTTTATTCACCATTTTGGTATTATTTGTATTCATTTAAATCAAATGAAGAATTACATATAATTCAACGTTGAACACATTATTACATGCATCACTTCTAAAACATCTTTGAAGCCAAATGTCCATATTATACCACCGCTGGCCATAGTGCTGTTACACTGCAAGGCCACCAGAGGGCACTGTTATAGTGCTAGGGCACCACTGTTACTCTGCTAGTGTTACTGATTGCAGACGGTAGAACAGACAAGGCATTCTGGAGGTCAGTTATAATAACTATACTCAGCATTATATTATTTTTTCCTCTTATATCAACAAACAAACCTTTTGAATTCTAATATACAATATGACTGTTATAATAGCTCAGTACTCTTCACCTGGAGACAACAAACTTTGAGGCTGAGGCTGGATCACTCTAGACAGAACGCCTCTACTAACCCTACAGATACAGAAAATATAGCAGTGCCGTAGCCTTTGTTTAACTCTTCAGACCTGAAACAACAAATACATATGTTCTCTCTCACACACATACACCCACATACAACGGAGAGGATTGCTATTGAGTTGTCATGGTTATTGGTTATATACATCAGGGTCCCTAACCAATGAGCTTTGACCCTGTAACCATTAACAATCGAAAGGGTTGTCTTCCACGGAGCAGACAACTATTCCCGCTTTGAAAAGACCCAGATGTGTGTAGATTCAAGATCTCTCAGAACATTTAAGATATTTATGGGGAGCCTATCAATCACTTGGTGCTTTGTACGCAGAATTGAACTAGCAGGGCAGTTTGGCAGCTGATAACGTAAACATAAACCGCTTTTAGAATGTTAAACAAAATGATTCAAGAATGTAAACATAAACCACTTCTAGAATGTTAAACATAAAAATCAACCTTTTCTAGAATGTTAAACATAAAATGGCTAAAGAATGTAAACATAAACCACTTATCGAACATAAACATAAAGAGCTTTTGAAAATGTAAACATTTGAATTGATTCAGAATCTTCTGTAATGACACCTTATTTGGCCATTGCACCCTATCCTGTATACTCCCTAGTGGAGGGCTCATTCCACCCTATCCTGTATACTCCCTAGTGGAGGGCTCATTCCACCCTATCCTGTATACTCCCTAGTGGAGGGCTCATTCCACCCTATCCTGTATACTCCCTAGTGGAGGGCTCATTCCACCCTATCCTGTATACTCCCTAGTGGAGGGCTCATTCCACCCTATCCTGTATACTCCCTAGTGGAGGGCTCATCTGTCCAGAAGTGGTGCACCACGACTAGAGAATACATAGGAAATAGGGTGCTCTGGATTGAGAATACATAAGAAATGGGGTGCTCTGGATTGAGAATACATAAGAAATGGGGTGCTCTGGATTGAGAATACATAGGAAATAGGGTACTCTGGATTGAGAATACATAGGAAATGGGGTGCTCTGGATTGAGAATACATAGGAAATGGGGTGCTCTGGATTGAGAATACATAGGAAATGGGGTGCTCTGGATTGAGAATACATAGGAAATGGGGTGCTCTGGATTGAGAATACATAGGAAATAGGGTACTCTGGATTGAGAATACATAGGAAATAGTGTGGTCTGGATTGAGAATACATAGGAAATAGTGTGGTCTGGATTGAAAATACATAGGAAATAGTGTGGACTGGATTGATAATACATAGGAAATAGGGTGGACTGGATTGAAAATACATAGGAAATAGGGTGGTCAGGATTGAAAATACATAGGAAATAAGGTGGTCTGGGTTGATAATACATAGGAAATAAGGTGGTCAGGATTGATAATACATAGGAAATAAGGTGGTCTGGGTTGATAATACATAGGAAATAAGGTGGTCTGGACTGATAATACATAGGAAATCAGGTGGTCTGGATTGATAATACATAGGAAATAAAGTGGTCTGGATTGATAATACATAGGAAATAAGGTGGTCTGGATTGAGAATTTGTTAGGAAATAGGGTGCTCTAGATGTTTACGCATAATGGCTGATGGAGGGAAGGATGACATATTGCACTTTGTCACATTAACATGATAATTATGAAAATAATGGTGAAAGCTCCAGTCACTGTCACACAACACAGGACAGTTTGGCACTTAAGTCTGTACAACATGCAAATTGAACAGCCTAAAACATCTCTTAACAAACACTACTTGTTTGTGACGGCAAACAGATAACATCCCAAAACAAACATTAATCAGAAATACTGTACATTTAACTCTGTTGGTCATTCCAGACAGGAAGATGCTCTGTTTGGGAGCAAGTGGGGGCGTTTCTAACTCTGGGGTGTTCTCCAGTCAGATGTTTAGGGAGTTAATGTGGGTGTGTATAACTCTGGGTTGTTCTCCAGACAGATTTTTAGGGAGTTAATGTGGGTGTACAACTCTGGTGTGTTTTCCAGTCAGATGTTTAGGGAGTTAATGTGGATGTGTATAACTCTGGGGTGTTCTCCAGTCAGATGTTTAGGGAGTTAATGTGGGTGTGTATAACTCTGGTGTGTTCTCCAGTCAGATGTTTAGGGAGTTA
The DNA here is from genome assembly GCA_016801125.1 of Novumbra hubbsi. Taxonomy (NCBI): domain Eukaryota; kingdom Metazoa; phylum Chordata; class Actinopteri; order Esociformes; family Umbridae; genus Novumbra; species Novumbra hubbsi. The sequence goes on from JACXGK010011356.1 coordinate 4,995, forward strand.
ATGTGGATGTGTATAACTCTGGTGTGTTCTCCAGTCAGATGTTTAGGGAGTTAATGTGGGTGTGTATAACTCTGGTGTGTTCTCCAGTCAGATGTTTAGGGAGTTAATGTGGATGTGTATAACTCTGGGGTGTTCTCCAATCAGATGTTTAGGGAGCTAGTTTGGGTGTGTATAACTCTGGTGTGTTCTCCAATCATATGTTTAGGGAGTTAGTGTGGGGGTGTATAACTCTGGGGTGTTATCCAGTCAGATGTTTTGGGAGTTAATGTGGGTGTATAACTCTGGGGTGTTCTCCAATCAGAGATCTAGGGAGTTAATGTGGGTGTGTATAACCCTGGGGTGTTCTCCAATCAAATGTTTAGGGAGCTAGTGGGGGCATTTTAAACTCTGGGGTGTTCTCCAATAAGAGTTCTAGGGAGCTAGTGGGGGCGTTTTAAACTCTAGGGTGTCCTACATCCATCAGAAATGGCCTACATCCATCCGCACTGGCCTATATCTATAAGATAAAGATAAAAAGTAGAAATTGCTCCCAGACCTGGATCTGTTACAGCTGAACATCCAATTGACATTCTGTGTTTGTGAGATTCTATAAACTTGATTCGGTAAAGATATTCTGTCCTACCAGACCTGCCCCACTGGCCGTATGTTTGGCACCCCTGGACTAGTGGAGAGGCAAGGGAGGAGGAGGACGGGGTGGATGGGGGAGGTTGGGGGGAACAGGGGCTGGCTAGTATATGGGAACCTGGTATGTAGGTGCCGGGGCCTCGAGCCCCTCAGTGAAAGGGGGGCTCTGGTAGGTGCCTGTTGGCTCTGTGGGGCCTCCTGTGGTGGCAGTAGGGTATGGTGTTGCCGGGGCAACTCCATCCAGATGGTCGGTTGTAAAGAGAGTCATGTCGGTTCCCAGGAGGTACTTCTGGACGGCACGTACAGTCAGACCAGCCTGGGGGAAAGAAGAAGCCAATTTACTTCTTTTTTTTTCAAACATGTAATCATAATCACATTATAACACCAAGTCAATTAAACATCAATGATATCAAATGGCCCAGTTAGGAAGCATAAGCGATTGTAAATCAGTGTCATCTGTTTTAGTGCAAATTAAAGTAACAACAGGTGCACTGAAGAAACAACCCCAAAATATGGAATGGTTTTGCAGGTGGTGGCCACAGACAATTGCTCGCTCCTTATTCCTTAATCTACTCTAGTTTTGAGTTGTGATAGTGTCCTTGTCACTACTGGTAGCATGAGCCGGTACCTGCAGCCCATTCCGGTTGTACAGGCAGTCCAGCTCCCCCAGGATGGCACATCCATATGTGTCATTGCAAGAAGGTTTACTGTGTCTCCCAGGAACCACTGCCAGAGCTCTTCAAAATGACCTCCAGCGGGCTACTGGTGTGCTTGGTTCTGACCAAACTGTCAACATAGGCTCCATGAGGGGGCATGAGGACCCAACGTCCTCTAGTGGGACCTGTTCTCACAGCCTAGCACCATACAGCATGAGGGCCCCACGTCCTCTAGTGGGACCTGTGCTCACAGCCCAGCACCATACAGCATGAGGGCCCCACGTCCTCTAGTGGGACTCACAGCCCAGCACCGTACAGCATGAGGGCCCCACGTCCTCTAGTGGACCTGTTCTCACAACCCAGCACCATACAGCATGAGGGCCCCACGTCCTCTAGTGGGACTCACAGCCCAGCACCATACAGCATGAGGGCCCCACGTCCTCTAGTGGGACTCACAGCCCAGCACCATACAGCATGATGACCCAACGTCCTCTAGTGGGACCTGTTCTCACAACCCAGCACCATACAGCATGAGGACCCAATGTCCTCTAGTGGGACTCACAGCTCAGCACCATACATCATGAGGACCCAACGTCCTCTAGTGGGACCTGTGCTCACAACCCAGCACCATACAGCATGAGGACCCAACGTCCTCTAGTGGGACCTGTGCTCACAACCCAGCACCATACAGCATGAGGACCCAATGTCCTCTAGTGGGACTCACAGCCCAGCACCATACAGCATGAGGGCCCCACGTCCTCTAGTGGGACTCACAGCCCAGCACCATACATCATGAGGACCCAACGTCCTCTAGTGGACCTGTGCTCACAGCCCAGCACCGTGCAGCTCCATTGGCATTTGCCAGAGAACACTAGAATTAGCAGGTTTTCCATTGATGGACTTTTTCCACACAGATGAGAGCAGATTCACACAAAGCACATGCGTGAAAGAGTCTGGAGATGCTGAGGTGAACGTTATGCTGCCTGCAACATCATCCAGCATTGATGCCATTGACTGTCCTCAAGTTCCCTGAATGCAATTGAGAACCTCTGGGATGTTGTGTATCAGAGCATCCGATGCCACCAAGCAGATCCCCAGGTCTCCATCCACTGTCTCATCAGGAGCATGTCCAGATGTTGTCAGGAGCATGTCCAGATGTTGTCAGGAGCATGTCCAGATGTTGTCAGGAGCATGTCCAGATGTTGTCAGGAGCATGTCCAGATGTTGTCAGGAGCATGCCCAGATGTTGTCAGGAGCATGTCCAGATGTTGTCAGGAGCATGTCCAGATGTTGTCAGGAGCATGTCCAGATGTTGTCAGGAGCATGTCCAGATGTTGTCAGGAGCATGTCCAGATGTTGTCAGGAGCATGTCCAGATGTTTTCAGGAGAGGCACGTGGGGCCATAAACTACTGAGTCACATTATGAGTTGCTGTGATGAAATTCACACAAGTTGCAACAGTCTGAGATTTTGATTGTTTACTTTGACTTTCCGAGTGAGGTTGAATCCAGCCCTCAATTGGTGATTGGTGATTTTGATTTCCATTGATCATTGTTATGGAATTTTGCTCTCAACTATTTATACAATGTACAGATTTGTATCTTTAATATATTTAGTACATTGAGACCCGATGAGGAATTTAGGTGTTTTGGAGCAGAATGTTTTAGGCATATGGGTCCAGTTTAGCTGTAAGATTAGCATTGGGAGTGGTTTTACAGTTAAAGGTGAGATAAGTCAACTAGTTAAACCAGGGCCCACTACCCAGTCATTAATTAAACCAGGGAACCCCACCCAGACCAGTCCATGAATTAAACCAGGGAACCCCACCCAGCCCAGTCCATGAATTAAACCAGGGAACCCCACCCATCCCAGTCCATGAATTAAACTAGGGAAACCAGGGAACCCCACCCAAATAAGACAAATAAAAATATATAATAATACTTAATAATAATTTAATAAATACATTTGGTTTAAATACCTGGTTGAATAACAATGCTCTAATGTGTGGTGTGTGTGTGTGTGTGTGTGTACAAACCCAGGTGAGGATGGAAAACAGGGAGAAAGCGATAGCAGCCCGTGCTGCATCTGCCCCCTGGTTCAGTGGGAGGTTCTCAGGAGTCGTTCTGGACCACTGATTTGCCAGGAAACAAAAACTAACAAACCATAGGAACGTCCAGAAACCTGCAGAGAGCCAATCACATTGCAGAAGTGGGTATTTAATACAACTGTCACTTAACAGAGAGTGTCTTTGTGTACGTGTGTGAATAGCCTACCAGAAACTCCAACTTCCACCATCACAGCCTTCTTCCTGTCCTTGATGGAGCTGATCTGCTGGAACTTAACATCCAGCAGGAAGAACAAGGAGCAGATCAGGAGGCCCATCAGACCACAGAAAACTCCATAGTTACAAGCATCTGCGTTCTTGTTGAAGACACAGTGAAGCCGTTCACTGCCCAGGTTCACATAACCCTCGTTCACTATGGACGCAAACACCACCAGGGAGAAGACCTGGGGGGCATCAGGGACAGTTGGTTCCATTCAGATACTATCCATTAAGCTGGCAGTTATTTTTGTAAACAGTGATTCAAAGTGGGTGGAAAGACAGATATTTCTCCAGATACTTTACAGCACAAATTACAGTTAAATTAAGATGTTATATCTAATTTAAAACATACATCAACTATGTAAATATTTAAAGTAAATGACTGAAAATTAACATTTATTTTTGAATGTATACATATATATGTATTTAATTAAATCAGTAACTCTGTAAGATATTGAGCATTTCATGACACAGCAGTATACTCTAGGGCTCCCTCTCTTGAACAACCTGTTGAAATATTGAAAATATATTCAATATTTTCATAGGAATTACATTTTAGGAAGCCAGCCCAATGTGACTTGCTATTCAGCAATGTTCAGAAAACCTGAAGTTTCCTAACATAGCTGTTTAACAAGTTTTGTTAGATATAATATATTTTAAAGGCTAATACAGCTTGTAGAAACATTCATGGTATGTTCTATGCAGAACATGAGATGAGAGTTGCATTCTGGAGGTTCTAGGTTGTAAAGGAAATTCTTGGGTTTCTTGCAGACAACGAAATAAACAGGGTTCTATTTTTCTTCTAAGAGTACAAATTAAACATGTGGGATGCGGTCGAGCTGCAGACGTGGAATAGATCATGTTAACGGTCTAAATAACATAACCTCATACCGAGCTAGAGAAACATAGCTCTAGAACGTTAACGTCACTGTACCGACCGACAACACGGTAATTAAGGGATGGAGAATAATCAATATTATGGTATCAAATTATATTTGATACCATAATATATGGTATAATATTATGGAAAAGCGTCGCGAGGAGAGGCCGTGGAATGTTTGTTATTTTAGAATATATAGTGGTTCTGCAGAGTGGTATATCCTGATAATATTACAGGTCTTGCAAAGCTAAGAACGCGCATTTTCTCGGAACGCAACAGTGTAACCAACCAATACAAATCCAGAGAAGCTTTTCCTAATTCAATAATTTAAACATACATTTGTCATAATTTGTATGCCACCTGTTGGGTTGAAATCCGCATAAGAAGATGCATCGTTATTCTGATATAGCTGCATCTCTCCGCCCGTGTATTACTGCAATTTACTGCCTCTATCTGCGGTGTAACACGTCACGGTCCCCCGCCACGAGCGGAGCAGCAGGCCTGGATGAAGCCCTGATTAGACCCAACTTCCGTCGGGTTCTTACCCACGACAGCAACCTTAGGATGGTGGTCGGCTGTTTTATGAAAGAAACCGGGTCGAAGGCAGCACCGGCCAGGCCGGCTCCAAACGATCCCACTCCGTCCATCTTCTCCTCTCGCTGCTCAGTGGTTGGCTATCTCGCGTCAAGCTCCAGACTCCGTGCGTGGTTTGGTAGTGTCGTGTAGGGACTGGTCTTGCGCGCACACGGCATTCACGCTGCTGGGCGGGGACGTGCACGACCAAACAAAAACGGGAACACGCACATCATGGCTGCTGTGGTGCCTCAACAAAAGCTGCATCTTCTGCCACAGATGAAGCAGGCCTAACCGCCCATCCTTTGGCCCCGCCTCTGGCCTTCACAAAGCACCGTGTAGGCTACAGGTTAGTGGGACGTGGAAGACATTATGACATCCAGTGGTCAGTATCTGTGTAGCAGTGGTCTGCCAGCAGTTACAAGCTCTGCCCAGCCGGTCAACATCCCAGATGACTTCAACAACTGCTGTTAACATGACCACAACGTTATGAACGATGATGAATGGTAAACATGTCTAGCTGTAAAAATACACACCAGATAACACTAAAGAATTAACATATTGGTGTATTTAGAGTTCAGATCAGGACATTTATGAAAGACACACATCACATCAGTCATAGCAGCAACCAAACAACAACAACGTAAAGACAACAATCAACTCATAACCCCTGAGAAGCGTTATTATGCTTTTCTGTACATTTCACGTTTCAAATAAAAATGAATGATTACGAAAAAAACAATACAATGAACAGATCTAACAATCCTAGTGAAATATAATCACTTATAAAAGTATTTTTCCAGGGAGATTTTTATTTTTTAATAAATGCAACAAATTAAAGGGGTGCTTCATCTTGAGTAAATTTAATATCAACAGTACAGACAGTCTTTGCACCTTTGGTTTAGGGTTAGGGATTGTCTTGTCTCCTACCTCCAAGCTAGGGTTTCTCAAACCCCTGCACAGGGTAAACCCTAACCCCTGATCCTGTTAATCAAATATCATCGGCCCTCAATGATCAGATTCAGATTCAATCATCAGCCCTTAATGATCAGATTCAGGTGTGTCAATTCAATCATCAGCCCTCAATGATCAGATTCAGGTGTGTCAATTCAATCATCAGCCCTCAATGATCAGATTCAGGTGTGTCAATTCAATCATCAGCCCTAAATGATCAGATACAGGTGTGTCAATTCAATCATCAGCCCTAAATGATCAGATTCAGGTGTGTCAATTCAGGGCCTTGAAGGAAGAGTGGGGGGGCGGCACCACCGTTATTAAGGGAATAGGGCTCATTAGAACCGTGCGCTGCACCTCTCAGTTACAGATGAAGTAATCAATCTACCAATCATTCCAGTCAATTAACAAGGTAACCGATCAGTTACAGATGAAGTAATCAATCTACCAATCATTCCAGTCAATCAACAAGGCAACCAATCAGTTACAGCTCCCGTTCTTCCATCCATCCCTCCACCGTTCGTCGATGAGGGAACAGTCAAACTCAGGTTTCCCCAGGCGAATGTTGACATCGTTATGGATACCACACAGCCACTGGGAGAGGGCGTGGCGGCTGCTGGTGTCTGGCTGATTGGTCGTCAACCTGTGAAGGCAGGAAGTGATATTAGAAGGGAGGTTATTAATAAACACTGTGTACAGAAATATTTTTTATTTAATATAACTATAATCAATAGTATTATAACAATAGGAAAACTATAATGGATAGTAATATAACAAATAATAAACCATAATCAATAGTATTATAGCAATAATAAAACTATTATTAATAGTATTAAAACAAGAATAAAACTATAATCAATAGTATTATAACCAATAATAAGGGACACTTTTAGCCAACTTGTACAGAGGAGGGCAGTTTAAGCAGCTTCACTGCAGGTGAAATCTTTGTTTTAATATTAAATATCACCTAACCCAGCATCGTCCCAACTCTGTCCTGATGATTACAAATGGGTGTTTTGGTTTTGTTCTTGTAGCATGATGATGAAAAAGCACTTGTGGCCCCATAAACACATTTGGGGACCCTGACCTTGTGCGCAGGTCCTCGGCACACTGGTGGCAGGGGAAGAAGTGAGAGAAGAGGTGGATGAACTGTCTCATGTCTGTCTGCTGACTGGAAGATGGTCGCTCAGGGTAGTATGCAGCCATGGTGTGGAGAAAAGACCATGTGTTACGCCCTAACTCTTCCCTATCTAGTGGACACTCTGGCTGCCACTTGGGTTCTACATCCTCAGCCAGGGGCACCTGTTTTCATCAGAGGTAGACAAACACAGATATTTCAACAAGGAACACAGACTGAAACCATGGTCTATTTTACAGCTGGGCCCTGCGTATTCATGTTTACACATACAGTTTAGGTTCTTGGCAGTTGACACTTTAACAGAGCTTCTTCCTCAAGTAAATACATTGACAACATTGTGTAAAGTTTTCTTAAGTTGCACAACAACAAACTACAACCAGTATTGTAGTTGGTCAAGACGTGCTGCTGTTTGACTGTGAAACATAGTACCTTGGAGTTTTCTTCTACCTTACAATACTGTGGCAGAGAAAACGTATAAATAATAAATACAACAAATATCACTATTCTTTATGACAGGATGATTAGGCAGTTAATGGCTCTTTATGTAGAAATGTTCTAGACATTCCCTTATTACACACACTCAAGAGTTTTACAACCTTACAGTTATGATGGGTGCCATGATAACTGTATTTACCAGTCAGAGAGTATCATCCAAAAGACGGCACCCGAAGTAGGGCAATTTATACTTTACTACACTGAAAAAGAAGGATGCAGAAGGATGCAGGGTGCTATGCTAATTGACAACACCGAACCTCTGTCTGAACGCACAGTCTGTCTGTCAATCAGCCTCTTAAGAGTTTATTTATCTAGTTGCCACGGAAAACCCGGATCACCTGTGACGCTTTTTCTGTTGCTGCTGCCGAGGTCTTCTTCTGGACATTCATCCACGACCTAAAGTCGGTACAAGCCCTGCACGGCTTCTTCGGTTCTCCGGGTTGTTGCGAGTCTTTGCCGGAGCTGTCCTCCGAGAGCCTGCCGGTCATGATGAAACCCTGGACCCCGCGCGGGCTCGCGGTGGACGCTTCCCTTAATCCTCCAGTGGACGCGGCCATGTCTGCTCTGGCATTCTGGGAAAGATCTGTCATCGGAACTTAACCCGAAGGACGATTCAGTAGGACGCTTTAGAACTAACACTTTACCCTTGTGTACTTTGTATGACCCGTCCCAGTATCACACACTAAAAACTCTAAATAAAATCCAAACCTGTAGAACAGCGAGTCCTCACAAATACGCTGTAACGTCCAGGTAACTAACTAAGAGGAACTATTTTGTATGAGTTTTTCAATGTTCCGGGATGTACCGGACTGAAAAAAGAACGGAACCCTCAAGTTCCGGTTTGTGATGTCATTTTTCTGTGCATGCTGTTTAGTCGAACGTCTATAAAGTGTAAATTTCATTACATTACTACCTTCTAATAATCACTGTATTTGCATGTTAACTGCTTAGTTAAACTTGTTATAGTAAAACGATTGTATCTGCTTTTTTAATTTAATGCACTCACTGTCAATACTGTGTTTTCCGAACTAGTTGGCTAACAGGAAGCTAACGTTAGCTCGGTTATTGTCAAGAAGCAGCGTTGACACGTTTCGGGCTGATGTCTGTGTTTCTACAGGCAATAGACCGATCTTAAGTAGTGCAGCCTGCCCGCAAAGACACAATGGGGATCCTGGAAAAGATCGGAGAGATAGAGAGAGAGATCTCTCGGACACAGAAAAACAAAGGTAAGAATCAGAGAGCGAGATTCAGCAGCATTGGTTAACTAGCTAATTACTCTCCTTCCAGGACACAACAACCGACGTCACTTTGATAGGGTTCTGCCTGCTGCCTTTCTATCTTGGAGACGTAATTTATTTTTACATAGTGTCTAAGAAACTGTAAGACGTTTACCCAACCGGATCTGACTGCTTTTTTCGTATGTATTTGTGTGTAGCCACGGAGTATCATCTGGGTCTGCTGAAGGCAAAGCTGGCCAAGTACCGTGCCCAGCTGCTGGAGCCCTCCAAGTCTGCCGGTGCCAAGGGAGAGGGTTTTGACGTCATGAAGTCTGGAGACGCACGCGTGGCACTGATAGGTTTCCCCTCCGTCGGAAAGGTGAATCAGACGGATCACGAGTACAGTGATTTCTCACTTACACTGGTCTGTGGGGTATGATATGATGTGTGTTGGTTATGACAAGATGTGTGTGACAGGAGACATGGTGCAGGGAGAGCAGCTGACTGCTTAAAAATGCACCTAGCTGCATGAAAGCAGACGTTTTGGCACTTTTTTTTTTTAAGAAACAAATGCTCCATTAAGATTATGCAATGTGCGAGACCTGTCGAGTGTGGATGAAATACTTCAGCAATACTACAAATAGGAGGAATCACATGTCCCGTTTTCACTCTGAGCTGGGGTTAGCATCAACCTTTGAGGCTACCAAATGTACTTCAATTGTCCAAAAGGACAAAGAAGATCACACAGTCTATTGCCATATTTATTGCAAAGGATCTCTTATTCGGTTGTGGAAAACACAGGCTTTCACTTCCTCCTCCATCCCTTCTGAGTTTTTTCACAAACACTGCTATATTTGTGCTGTTCAGTGACTAAAAATCCAGAGTGATGTAGTCAATGCGGAACCAGCCAGGTGGCCAATAACTGCGGTTCCTGGACATCCATCACCACAGACTTGTGTGGAACGGTAACTGCTCATTATATTTGCGAGGACTGGCAGCTGTATTTACTAAAAAAACTCCAGAATAACTTAAAAATTTGGTTGACTTGACATTTTTAATGTTATTTTTTTTAAATGAATTATTAATATAAATGCTGAAAGAGAGTTTTAAATATTTGTATTCTAAATAAAAAAATTGGAGGACAAGGTGCATAATGAGGCATGGTGAACCGGTTTATAGCTGAATCGAATCGTGAGGCAAGTGAAGATTCACACCTCTAGTGTAGTTTGATATGTGTGTGTGTTATGGTGTCGTGTGATATGATGTGTGTATGTGGTGTGATGATGTGTGTAGTATGATATTGCAGTGTTCCCACGTGTCATGGAAGGGAGACAAAAGTGAAATGTCCTGCAACATCTTGAGTTGTCCTTGAAAATTATTTTAACATTATGCTGTGGTGTAGTATGTTATGGTGTATGTATTGTATGATACGGTGTACGTATTGTATGATATGGGTGGGTATGTTGTGTGTGTGTGTTTGTGTGGTTGGGGGGGGTTATGATATGGTGTGTATGTGCTGTATGGTGTGTGGTATGATATGGTGTGTATGAGTTGTACGTTGTATGATATGGTGTGTGCGTATGTTGTATGATATGATTTGTGTGTATGTGTGTGTGGGCTGTGTAGTATGAGATATGGTGTGTGTGTTAATCCAGGTCTCTTTCTGCTCTAGTCCACGTTCCTCAGCCTGATGACTGCGACAGCTAGTGAAGCAGCATCCTACGAGTTCACTACCCTCACCTGCATCCCTGGAGTAATAGAGGTAAACACTCTGCAGACAACCATTATGCACCGTGTTAACTATGCTAATACACATTACACCTACACCTAATACAAACACACAGATGCTGGTTGTAAAAGAACTGATGCTCTGTCCCGCTGCAGTATAACGGAGCCAACATCCAGCTGCTGGATCTGCCAGGAATCATAGAAGGGGCTTCCCAAGGTACTCGAACAATGGTTACCACCATGGCTATCTGCTTGTAGGTTGATGGTGGCCATGGAAACCTTTAGTAGCCAAATGATGCAAATAGAAAGGCCACAACTAGAACTCAAGTTATTACCAATTCTATATCAGAGATAGCGGTGTGTATTTCTATCTGAGCTTTCAAACATTGTCTTTAGCTGAATGCGCCTCCTGTGTCTTGGTTGTGGATATGGCTTAGTAAAGAGAGAGGGCTTAGTAATGTGGCATGGTAATGTTGGGTGGTGGGGCTTGGTAATGTGGCATGGTAATGTTGGGTGGTGGGGCTTGGTAATGTGGCATGGTAATGTTGGGTGGTGGGGCTTGGTAATGTGGCATGGTAATGTTGGGTGG
>JACXGK010011357.1:0-16165 GCA_016801125.1 Novumbra hubbsi
TGTTTGTACTGACACAGGGGAATGGGAACAGGGAACCTATGTAGGGGCCGTGATTGACTGATGAGGGACAGGTGCGGGCCGTTGAGTGAGTGATTGGTGACTGGGTGTGATTTTGACGTTGATCCGTACTTGCGCCCAACGGCCACCAGGGGGTGGAAATGAGGCGAAAACCGTCAGGCTAGGGCGGAACCCTGACAGTGTTTCTAAGAAAGTGGACACCCACTTCAGTCAGATCTCCGTGGCTGAAAATGAAATAGAGCTCTGAAGAGGAAATTGAGTTCTACATGTTTCATCTTCACCTTTTACACACACACACACACATGCATTGAGGGGCAACATGTAATTGGTTCATAATGAACATGAGACTGAGTGGTGTAATAAGTGATTAATAATGAACATAAGACTGATGGTAGCCACGCAGTTATAAGGGGTTTATAATGAAAATGAGACCGTCAGTGGGAGTGTTGTTATAAGGTTAATGATGAACATAAGACTGATGGTGTGAGTGTTGTCATCAACATGAGACTGATGGTATGAGTGTTGTCATCAACATAAGACTGATGGTATGACTGTTGTCATCAACATGAGACTGATGGTGTGAGTGTTGTCATCAACATAAGACTGATGGTATGAGTGTTGTCATCAACATGAGACTGATGGTATGAGTGTTGTCATCAACATTAGACTGATGGTATGAGTGTTGTCGTCAACATGAGACTGAAGGTATGAGTAACATTAAATCTATTTTGGAATAAACATATGACTGAGTGGTTCGAAGCTGGTGGCCAAAGCACAGTCAGCATGAGTGTGGTAACTCCAGAAACAACCCTTTAGGATTTGTTAGCCAGTGGGACTGTTGTCCAGAAACAGCTCCAGTATGCAATCTGACACTTTCACAATGACGTATTGCAGCATGTCTGGGTTTACTTATTCACCTTAGAACATTGCATAGCTAATAGAGTATGGTGACATGAGTGGGGGTGTCACTCTCCTTTGCTTAGACAAGTACTAAATTATACTGCATTCCTCCATATTGTGCCTTAACCAGACATGACCTTGAGTGAACAACAGATCTGTCAGTCCAGGGGGCCCTGAAGGTTTTTACCGAGGGGAGGTTAGTTTTCAATTAGGGGGAGGTTTTCACTAAGAAAAACAAGCAAGGTGACATTCCATCCACATACTGTAATTCAACGCTAGACAAAGACCAACCACCTGCCATGTGGCCCTGGAGACAACCAGTAGCTCAATCATGATGCGAAGGACCAAGGTTTCAATAAACTGCTACTGTATGAGCGTGGATGACATTTAAGAGTTTTGACAAAGCTGGTATTATTCAAAGAAAATTCATAGTGACATGATATATACATTTAACTATATATTAGAGAAATGTATGTAGTTGTAACTGTGATGATTATGAGAAATGAGGTGTTATACTGTGATGATTACGTGTTCCCTTAATAGTTTTGAGTATGATACAGAAGACAGCTAGTTAGGCATACCTGTAATTAGGAAATCCTATTTGTATAGTTTATCCTGATCATGTGGTGCGGGACAGCAAAGTGTGAGTAGCACCTATAGTAAGCCAGTCAAAATGAACCTCCTCCATGCTGCTTGGAAGCATAACTTCGCCGTTGAGAAGAAATATGGTAACAGTTAGCTTTTCAGGCCCATATCATCTTGTGAATTCTTCCATTTCTAAAACGTCTCTATTTATTAGCGATTCTTCCTGAGCTTTATTCAAATTGTTTTGGACTGGCAATATCAACCACAACCAGACCAAGAAAACAAGACACTAACGCTGAATATACTCCGAGGAAATACGCCGACAATTTTGGAAGCAATCTCTTGCAAATATATCATTCCCGAATATGGTTTTATTATACAGAAATAACAGCCCTCTATGGTGATGCAATGTCCTCCAGGAATGTCTTCTGCCCTTCTAGGTTAAGCAACTGCAATAGATTCCAGAGCGTTTTCAGCATTCCAACACTACCTGATGCTGGTGAACATCCCACATGTGTTTGATTAAAACATTAATGGAAGGAGTAAGGGAAAGAACATGTGTAGAATTGTTACATACAAGTAGAGTTGGAGGACTAATGTAGCGATGTTACTAATAAAACATATAAATAAAGAGACATTGTATTTATGATTTGACCAAGCCATCCACCAACACAGTTCAGATGTAAGCTGTTAAAGTAGTGAGACTCAGCGCTGTCCACTACACTGCAACAGCATTTTTGAAGGTTATTTGTAAATTGCATCACTGTCTCTATGGCACTGAGTTTGAAAATGTATGCATTCATAATTTTGACAATATATATGCTGTTTGCTTTAGGGAGGGAAGGGACGGTCGGCGTAGTGTCTGGCTATGTTCCTTCTAGAGCTTAATGGCCGGCATGCGCGCAAGTGAAGACAAAATAATTTTACAGAGCCTTCGGGAAAATGTCAGGAGAGACTGTATTTGTAACGGCAGTTTTGATTTAGTAACCAGTGAAAAACATTGAGCTATTAAACTCCGCAGGCTGGAAACAACACACGCCACTCAAGGCGCACTCTCCACTTCCCGGTGTAATGATTCAGGATTCGTAATAACACATTACACCCGGCACACCCAAGCATGAACTCTAAAACAAATGTAGCAGCCAGCTTTTTCTCAAACATTGCCAATCGGACATGCTTGATGGAAATTACATGATTTTTTAGTAGTATCGAATAACGGTTAGCTACTAAATAATGGATACATACATTTTCTAAAGCAAGGCCATGGTGGCATGATGCAATTAAGAAGTAACCTAAAATTCCCACTTTTGTGGCAATATAGAGGACAACACTGCATGGCATGAGTTGATTGACATTTGGCTGTCAAGTGTGTAATGACAGTGTTCTAATCCAACAACACCGCAGTCCGAGAGCTCAACCTAAATGCCCCATCCCCTCTATTGCATTTGCAATGAGCATATACAATGCAAATAGAGATTTATTTCATGGTATAGCACATTTAGTCCTCCATTTAGTTCCTGACGATGACAAATGATGGAAAAACCAAGTATCTCAGTAAGGTTTTAGGCCACCACGAGCCACCAGAACAGCTTTAATGCGGCTTGGCATAGATTCTCTGAGTCTCTGGAACACTACTGGAGCGATGGAACCCCCTTCTTCTAAACGATATCCCTCATTTGGTGATGTGATGGTGGTGTTGGAGAGCCCTGTCCAACACATCGGTCCAATATCTCTGGATGCCTGCGAAGGCCAAACTGTGTTTCACATAACTGTCATACTTATCAAAAGATTCAGCGACCCTCAGTGCCCTGTGGATCGGCACATTGTTATCCTGGAAGAGACAAAATAATGAGCCCCCTTTCAAAGTCACTTACCGTAATTTCCCTTTTAGAAACCGTGGCTTATACACACATTTTCAACCGCAGCGTTTAATACACGGGTGCAGCCGGTTTACCTTTTTTAAAACCGTTTCCACCTAAGAACCTTTTCACAGGTGATTGCTCAACGACGTAGAGGTCTCAGAAACCCATGTAAGATGATACAATTGGGTTTTCAAATCCACATTTTTTTCTTCAACAAATGAATTGTGGTAGCGCCCATTGACAGATGTTTAATACTAATGTACAATGTATGTACGAGTCACGATTCTCTGGGCCAATGCAGTTTATATACGGGTGAGGTTAATATTTACACATATATATGCACACAAAGCTATATAATCAATGGTGCAGTTGATAAATGGTGCAGGTAATAAATGGGGAATTTAAGTGGATCTTTTCCACTACCCATCTTGATCCAAAATGGAGGACAAATGAGCCTGCAAAGCATTTTTAGAGAAAATGATAGGACATTAATAGCTTAATTGTATCATGATGTACACCTTTATGGAAACATATGTATTTGTTAAATTCCTCAACTCTTCTTGTCACCCGTCTGTATCTGTGTTCAATCGTTTAAATTGAAATGGACTAATTACATCAGCAGTCTGAAATCCCAAAGAGCAAGTAACAACTGAGTTGATAAAAAGTGGCAAGGAAAAACTCAAGAGTTGTTCGAAACCTAGAGAGCAACCAGAATCTGAGGGGTGGCCAGTCCTCTTTTGGCTGGGCTGGATAAAGACTATAAAAGTAGAATAATAGTACAAGTATAATAATGAATGAACGCATATGGACAGTGCCCATAAACAGGATCCAGCTGCATGATCCAGGTGGACAAGAACAATCAACATGGTTGACATGTTATATACTATAGAAGAGAAGGGATTCACTTATTTTTAGTTAGGATTTTAACCCTTCAAATAATCTAAACAATGAAGTAATGTATCATCTTAACCTTTAAATCAATTGTTTTCTCAAATAAATTTAAGATATGCATGTTTTTGACAAAAAAAGGCAAGTGTCTATCAACCAACCATATCCTTATGTTCAGCATTCCAGTGGACTATGGATGAAATGGTTACCAGTTTTATGATAAGCCACTGTAAAATTCTGCATTACCGTTTGAAATCGAAATGATCATTAAAGCCTTGTTTGATTAGTGAGGTTTGAGAAACTTGCAGTAAATACTCTCTAGCATCAAGCAAGGTTAGCAACAGTCTGACACAAACATGGCTGAAGGCAGTAACAGTGCTCTCACTAAGAGGACTACATCTGAACTGTGGTTGTATTTTGTGTTTTACAGAAATATAATTATGGTCACCCTGCCTGCAGAAGATGCGAAAAAAAGTTAAGTATCTCCTCATGGTGACCATCCACTACTTTAAGGTGAATGCAAGTTAAAACAGACAAAGGTAATACGCTGAAATGTTAAAATTTTACCTTTAAATGAACAAAGATGCATACATACAGGATGTTAGGCCATAAGCATCTTGTTTCTTTATGGAGGACAGAACGGATGTACAATCTGTGCAGGTTTTTTGATTTGTTTACCTATTTTATGTTATTATTGGTAGTATTGTCAACACCTGCACACTGGATTTGTTTAAACTTGGTTGTATTGTTCTTACATACACATTGATTTACTTGTGTTGCTTTTATGTGATTTGCTTCCTTCAGGTTGTTTTCATTAAAACCTGCATTAGGAAAACATTTACATCTCATGGCCACATGGTGCCGTCTTTAATGTTAACGCTATTATTATTTGATATGTTATGCACAATAACAGTGCATAGTGCTGCTCATTTTATTTTCTGGGTTTCAATAAGAAACATGGTGAAATGATTTCTATGCGTGTTTCAGTACTTTTTGAAAATGTCCAGTACATTTTAACAACACCACGATAATACTGATTCCTTTGATATTTTTGGTCACTGTAACAGTGATATGAAAGTTTCATAAAGTGGACTTAATATAGCCTATGAAAAAAACAACAGAATTATTGTATTCTGTCCTTTGCAGGAGGCAAATCCTTTTCCGCTTAACTGTAGTCACAGACTGCCTTCCACCTAAAAGGGCAGAGTGACTTTCTCTTTACTAAATGCAGTAATAAAAAACTAAAATACTAAAAGATACATTAGTAGAGATTTTTGGGATTATTGGTTAATAACTGGATTAAAACACACACACACACGTATATATATATATATATATATATATATATATATATATTCTGATCTCTCTAAATACATATATTTTTTTTTTACTCAAACAAGAATGACAACCCTGGCTACTAAACCAGAAACTATGAATAAAAGTCGATAATGATGAGTATTTGGAAACTGCAACAGAATGCAACAATTTCTAGAAATTGACTATGCATTAGAATTTGTCAATTTCTATGAAAGAAAACGTTAGGAATGATATGAAATCGAGTTGGTATTTCAGTATATGATGAATGCATTGTGAATGATATTTGATGAAACTATATCAACACATAACCTATCAGATAATCTTATTTCTATGGGATTGTATGCATATTACAAATGATGCAAAACGGTAGAAGAAAACGTGTATTTTTCCCCTTCACTATTCTCTGGGAAATTAAATTAATCTAAATGGATTTTGACCTTTTCTAATGTAGGCTCCACACACCTGAATAGAACTAACTTATTATTATTTTTGGTTGGGGAAATAGATTTCATCCCTGGAGAAAATAATGACTGTCGCCTGCTACAATAGATAAACAGTGAATGGATGCAGCCAAGACGGAGACCAGTGAAATAGATGCATACAGAGTCAGGGCTCCCTGAATGGATGCTTAATGGAACTCAGAGTTAATCTTCTACCTATGCTTTCACAAACAACTTTTGTAGGCCATTGTGTCTCAATAGATCATTATGAAATTACAGCCGACTATTGGGTGCTTTCCTTACTGCTGTTTCTCTATTGATTGCGAAGGAACTGTTGACGGGACAGCGCAGAGGTAACCAGTTTCTCGTGAATGGATAGACCCTCAACAAGTAAACAAGAGCCCCTGTTGAATTTCTATTTCCCAGCCCACTCCAAAAGAACATGTTTCAGACACTTAAACATGTGCAGTGGGTTTCAATTCTACCCCTGAATTTTCCTTTGAAGTCATCTGGAGCTCCAGGCATTATAATGGCAGAAGTACACACAGCCCATAACCTGATATGAGTTATTTGTTTCATTAGCAAGCTGGATTGGTGTGTTAGTTTAAGATTCCAATAGATGCAACGTTTATTGCATTTGGACTGAAAATAGCATAAAGGTGTGACACACTTGATCCGAGCCACAGGCAATATGAGGATTATGCAGTGGCTAAGTAGGTTAAATGAACAAAGGAAAGAGAGTGAGGGAGACTGTGTTTCTAAAACCTTAACCCCGGAAACACCTGTTGGTCTCCTCTCATTGCCAGAAACATTTCAACTGAGCACATGCATCTAAAACCTTGAGATTTGGTAGTGGATTTTCGAATCTAAACCCAAGAGAAGGGACAACCTAAGCAATCGTCTGTATTCACTGACCTGAACTTCAATCCCGTATCCCAGATAGACCGTCACCAAATAGGTGCAGTCCACTGCCGGGTCAGACCACAACGCTGCAGGATGCTGTGGAATGATGATGTGGCCCTCCGCGTCAGTGAAATTCACAGTGCAGGGACCTGGCAGGGGAGAGATAAAAAGAAAAGTGATCCCTCTTCCCAGACCACTGATCACTTTCTGAAAACCCTGCCCGCGTTTCAATGGCCCTCTAACCCATCATTATCTCCCCAGGTTTGCTGCCTTTCAGCCGGGTGCTTGGAGATCACTCCGCCCCCTCTGCCATCTAGACCCACTGGACAGCAAGGCATCACAGATCGGCCGGAGCCTGCCTCAGTAGATTGGTTTGCCGCATGGTCAGCTTCGTCATCTTAGGTGCCGGATGAATGGGAGCGGTCGCCATGGAAAGATAAGTAACGCCAGCTGGCCCTGTCAGACGCTAACTCCTGCCTCGTCCTACCAAAGCCTCTGCTAAAATCAGAGGACACACTGTGAACGCGAGGCGGTCAGGCAGACCACTGGAGGTCACTGCTAAACGGGAGGATTCTACCGGAGAACGTTATTGTCCGCTTAGACTTAATAAGCCATTCAAATGAATTGTGGATAGCTTAATATTTGACGTTGCCGGCATTAAATCTGCTACTCCAGAGCCATCGCATTAGCCCATTACAGAACAACAGCCCTCGCCAATTGGATGTAATTAGATTTACATAACTGTTGCTGCGCCCCGTATGTCTGAGGCCAGAGGCAGCAGGTGTTACCTGGAGTCTGCGTTGTAGTAACGGTGGTGGTAGCGACCACGGTCGTGGCGGCCTTTCCCCCGTCCTCCTCTCCTCTGAGCGCCGTGGACAGTTTGGTGAGCTGGATACCGGGGCCTGTCCTGTTCTTTACCCCGGGTTCGTCCAAAGCCCCTTTCCCCACCCTCACCGAGGCGAACAGGACCGGCGGGGCCGGTGTGGTCTCAGTGTTTACGGCCCCTTGCCCGTGGGCGCCCCTGTGTGGGGAGGCCGGCGCACTGGGGATACGGCCACTGACTGTAGATGCGGCGGTTGTAGTTACAGGGGTGGTCGGGGAGTCTGTGGTCACGGTCACCGCGGCTTTGTCTCCGACCGGCCGGACCTTGTGAGACATGCCTCCCAACAGCCCGGGGGCGGTGGAACCAGAGGTGGTCAGGGGGGTGGTGGCCGCCACCGTGGCCGTAGTGGCGATGTCCGAGAAAGCAGGGGCGTCCTCGTGTGGCACCGGCCCGGTCGACGCGTCCCCCGCCTCGAAGGCAGCCACAGAGCCGGGCATTGTGGGAAGTCCCGCGACGCCACCGTGGTCGGTGAAGAACTGCTGGTCCCCCTGGAAGTCTTTGGTGAGCAGGTGCTCATGAAGGGCGAAGCCTCTGAAGAGACGCCGGTGGCTGGGAATGTTCATGGGGGAGGACGTGGTGAAATGGTGGATCTCTATCTCCGTGTCCTGCGGGGGGGAATGTGTGAAGGCTACGCTGTCCGACTCCACTCTCCCCTGGCCCGCAGCGGTCTCTAGAGACGACCCTACAGAGAGACAAACACACACCATTGACCCATTACCACATCAGTCTAAATTGTGTAGAAAACTGTGGAAAAAAGCTTACAAATACCAACTTCTGTGTAGCCATGAACATACACAAAGTAGATATACATTTAAATTTATAATTTAGCTGACTCGCTTACCCTCAGCAACTCACATACGTCTTTGATTGCATACATTTAGTGCCTGAAGTACTTTACAATTTAATGTATAAAACTACTGCCCATAGATAGAAAGGGAAGAAATTAATAAGTGAATATCACAGTAAAACGCAACACTGTTAGTACAGTAAAACACAATAATGAAATAACATTTTGTGTAACACACACACATTACTGTTTGCATACATGTAACACCTATAGAACTAAGGTTTTTCTGTGACAGAAGGAGAGGAATATTATAAATGAGCAAATGATGTGCCAGAAATGTAGCCATGAGAACTTTGCTAAAACCCCCTACTCTTAGGGCGAGTGTCTACAGCATGTGACCTTTATTGACCGCAGAGTCAGGACACCCATTTTAACATCCCATCAGTCATTGGGATCCTCAGACCAGAGGGAGAAACGCCCCCGGCTGGCCTTCCAACACCAGGTCCAGCAGCATTTGGTCTCCCATCCAGGGCCATTATGACACAGAGAAGGTTAATTGCTGTTAGAAACAATAACCGCCTGATTAACCACTACCATAGGACAGACTGCCATGACAGCCCCCCTTAGAATGGGCCCTTAAGGAGAAAACCCTTGTGATAACCCCGTAATGATTCATCTGAATATCTTTCTTCCTCCTTCCTATTAGCCAAAGTAAAGATTTTGCTCTGAATGTCTCATGATTACTAAATATAATAGCTAAGCCGCACAGAATAATTATTCCCACCTGCAGTGGTTGAGATGTAATCAGGAAGCCCGAGGCTGAGTGCTCAATTCAAGAAAAGGGAAGGGCTTCTGAAAGATCCAAATTGCTCTCATACAGTATTTCTATAAGAACCACAGTGTTCAATACATTTCCTCAAAGAAGTAGAGTGAAAATGTATTGCTATTGGAGCAGGCTTTATTTATTCCGAATGATGCGTAGTTACCAAATGAGAATGCACCAAAGGATTTTACTGGTGAATAAAGAGCAAAAACACAACCGTTTATCTTTTCGACTGTCCATTAATACAGGGAAAGTTTTGTGAGAGATTAAATGTGACATTCATGACTGTAAATGCCTTCCATAACACAGCCAAAGTCTTCATTATCGCAGAACTGCAATCACAGGCAGAGAGCAAGAATGACAATGACAAGAAAATATAAATATTAGTTTTATACAAAAGCTAGCATCCATAATCACCTCTTCACTGTTGATGTTAAGGCTGGGGTTTTGTGGGTACAAATAACGAAGCTGTCAGTCGAGGACCTGTGAGGTATTATGTATCAATCTAGGGCACTATTGTATTCAGCCTTTTGCTCAGGAGTGCACCAGGGCCTCCCACTCCTCTTTCTATTCTGGTAAAAGCCAGTTTGTACAGTTCTGTGAAGGGAGTATTACATAATGTCGTACAAGATGTTTTCTTGGAAATTTCTTTGAACAAGTATAGTGATGAGTTTTAGTGTTTCACAATACTCCATAATGACAGTAAAAAGTGAAAGAAGTTTGTTTAATATTTTTGAGCAGATTCTTATATTCTTCTTTGTAGGACCTCTCAAGTTCCATTAGGTAAAATGGGAAACTTCTGCGCTTCTGAAGCTTCTGCGCACAGCCATTCAATTCTCTCCAAGATCTCTCCAGAATTGGAGAGATCTTGGAGAGAATTTAATTGGGTTCAAGCCACTCCTTTGTTATCTTGGCTCGTTGTCCTGTTGGAAGTTTAACCCAAGCCCCAGCCTGAGGTCCATAGCGCTCTGGAGCAGGTTTCCATGAAGGATGTCTCTGTACATTGCTGCATTCATCTGAGTGTCCTTCAGGTGCCTTTTGGCGAACTCCAGACGGGCTTTCATGTTCCTTTTACTAAGGAGTTGCTCCGTCTGGCCACTATACCATCCAGGCCTGATTGGTGGAGTGCTGCAGAGATGGTTGTCCTTCTAGAACCAACTTTAGGAAAAGCCCTGGTGGTTCCAAACGTCTTCCATTTACAGATGACGGAGGCAACTGTGCTCATTGGGACCTTTTTCTGTACCCTTCCTCAGATCTGTGCCTCAATATAATCCAGGGTCTACAGACAATCTCTTGGACGGCATTGGCTTGGTTTGTGCTCAGATCTGCATTGTCAACTGTGGGACCTAATATATAAAGGTGTCTGCCTTTCCAAATCATGTCCAATCTACTGAATTTACCACAGGTGGACTCTAATCAAGTTGGAGAAACATCTCAAGGATGATCAGTGGAAACAGAATGCACCAGAGTTCAATTTTTATTGTAATGGCAAAGGCTGTAAATACTTATGTGTTTTTTGTTTAAAATACATTTTCACTTTAACTTTATGGGGTATTTTGTGTAGATTTTTTTTTTTAAAATTATAATTGAATACATTGACTGTAAAGTTACAACATGTGGAAAAAGCTTTGTGAAAATGTTCCGGATGCACTGTATATATAAATATATACACATACAGTGGGGAGAACAAGTATTTCATTCACTGCCGATTTTGCAGGTTTTCCTACTTACAAAGCATGTAGAGGTCTGTAACTTTTATCATAGGTAAACTTCAAGTGTGAGAGACAGAATCTAAAACAAAAATCCAGAAAATCACATTGTATGATTTTTTAGTAATTCATTTGCATTTCATTGCATGACATAAGTATTTGATCACCTACCAACCAGTAAGAATTTCGGCTCTCACAGACCTGTTCTCCAATCATTACCTGTATTAACTGCACCTGTTTGAACTCGTTACCTGTAGAAAAGACACCTGTCCACACACTCAATCAAACAGACTCCAACCTCTCCACAATGGCCAAGACCAGAGAGCTGTGTAAGGACATCAGGGATACAATTGTAGACCTGCACAAGGCTGGGATTGGCTACAGGACAATAGGCAAGCAGCTTGGTGAGAAGGCAACAACTGTTGGCGCAATTATTAGAAAATGGAAGAAGTTCAAGATGACGGTCAATCACCCTCGGTCTGGGGCTCCATGCAAGATCTCACCACGTGGGGCATCAATGATCATGAGGAAGGTGAGGGATCAGCCCAGAACTACATGGCAGGACCTGGTCAATGACCTGAAGAGAGCTGCGACCACAGTCTCAAAGAAAACCATTAGTAACACACTACGCCATCATGGATTAAAATCCTGCAGCTCACGCAAGGTCCCCTTGCTCAAGCCAGCGCATGTCCAGGCTCGTCGGAAGTTTGCTAATGACCATCTGGATGATCCAGAGGAGGAATGGAAGAAGGTCATGTGGTCTGATGAGACAAAAATAGAGCTTTTTGGTCTAAAATCCACTCACTGTGTTTGCATAAGATGCATCTGATAACACAATAGTTTTGAGGCAATGCTACATGAGTAGGTGACAAGTTCCTGGTATTTGATTAGCAATGCTGAATCCACGTTGTTATTGTTGAATAACCGAAACTAAAAGGAGAATCAATTTTCTGTCGATAAAAATGATTGCTATGTCACTGAGTGCAATTACATTCCTAAAGAGACCTGAGCCTCCATCCAGAAAAAAACTGCCATTGTAAATGAATGAGCCTCTTGACACTAATGTTATGTTTTACCGACCCTCTTGACAAACTCTCCCTGAATTGCCTTTTTTGGATAGACAATATAATATGTCAGATGTCAAAGGGGCATTTGCTCACTTTGTTCTAGGCAGGGCATTAGGTGAAGTAATAAAGGAACAGGAACATGTTTACTACATGTCTGTAAAATGAAACCTCACAAATATTTTCACAAACTAGCAAAACGGGTCAAACCAACAAACATTAAACATCTCACAAAACAACTGTAGTACATCAACAAAACACACTTCTGAAACTGCGCCCATAACCAGACATAACCAGATTGTCAAATGAACAGAGCTACTGACAACGTAGAACAATGAACCCAGCCCGAACTGCATGGCTTTGCTGCACCTTTTTGACTCTAAAATTGTTCATGTTGAATGTAAGAATTTGTTGTTACTAAAATCTAGCGGCCGTAGCTATTCAAACTTATAAGCAAGTGCTTCATTTGCTTCTGTACTGCAGCGTATTGCCTACAATTCTACAGTGTTTGCCATGGAGTTCTTTCAATTAAAACAATCTAATATGATATGTAAGTTTAAATCTTCAGAATAACTGACACATTTAAAGTGCCCACCTGCTTGTCTAGCTGCCAAAAGGAAGTTGGGTCCCTGACTGAGTTTGTTTCTCTAAGGCACCCTTGTGGTCGTGTTAAGGAACAGCAGGCTATGACAGAAATAAAAAGACACACAGGGGGGTATTTGTCTTTCATTCATATTGTTTGCATGGTCCAGAGGTGTTCTGGACAGACAATCTGGAAAACACGCTGCACCACCGAGTGACTTGGTCATCTGGGTACCAGTCTTCTTTCTCCTGGCTGCTTAGTGCTGGAGGGAGGCCTGCCTCATGAAACAGAGGCAGTGGTGGCTTTGTGGCAAGCAGCCCCACCACCACACAATTTACACTTGCAGGCGAGGCAGCTTGGGGCACGTCTTGGCGCGGCCTAGACAATCACCAATGCCATTTTTCGTCTATTGTGTCCACCTCAGACTTTTTCCCTAATTGGTACCCACTCTCTCTTAAGTCCTCTCTCCCCGCTTCTCTCAAATCATCTAAACATTTTCATTTATTCCCTCGTTCATTTTTCCCTTTGCATCTCTCAATCGAAACCTGATGCTTGGGAGCGCGAGCCGACAAATGGTGAAAGTTAATCGTTTCAGCAAGGAAATTAAGCCTCAATGAACTATGCCTAATTCAATTGTGCAAATGACATCCTCGTCTCCAAAGAAGTCGCAAAACGTAATTCCATGGAAACTATATTGAACAGTATCATTTAACCATCTCACAACGCTGAATGCTTGCCTGGATTGCGGTGTATGTCCGTGTGCCAACACCCAAGGAGGGAGTGTTTTGACACCTTCATTAGCTTGTGCTCGATGGGTGGCAGTTTGTTATAACAAGGCGGGAGAGCTGTGAGCGCACTTCACTGGGGGGCGAGATGAAAGAATGGAGTTGACACAGACAGAAAATGAGTGAGATATCCCAGAGCGAGGGCTGCTTTGAAGCCACGGTACTCCAAGAGGCAGTGTAAGCCACAAAGTTGGATATACTTTAAGGCAAATCTCAAGTGGAGCCCACTTCAGCCATGCAGCCTGGGAGCTTGAAACCACGAATGTGTGACACGATTGTAGATACAACACTGTACACAGTGAAACACAACAGACACTTGTCATTTGTCGAAAGAAACCTCATTGCGAAGCTCAATGAATTAGCTGGACTCTAACTTGCATGCAAATATGTCCAAATGGAGTCTCTCTGGAACAATGTAGGGACATAGCAGAGTAAACAAGCAGCCCTTCTCTGTCTGTATTTCTGTCTCTTGACCAACTCCCTGTCCGCCACAAAACGGCTAGAGTTACAGATGCATTATTAATGCTCTATTATATTTCTTCCGATTGTGTCGTCCACAAATTGCGAAGCCATTTTGACAGCATTGAGCACGAGGTTGGTTGCTTTCGCCGCATAACAAATAGATACTTTATTATTTTCCCACCGAGGCCAGATGTTCTCACTTGAAATATTTTTTCTGTTGATCCTGAAACGCTTCCAATGTCAGGAACAACAGAGTCACACATGCCAAACGAGAAATGGAATGAAAATTTGCCCTCAAAATTCAGTTAGTCTCTGCAGCAGCAATGGATTACCTATCAGACAGTAGGCTTATTGTCGGTGTAGCATTTGCTAAAGCAGAGATGCAGAGTTATTTTACCACTCCCATCATGGTGTGAGCCACCATAAAAAAAAAGTTTGATCGCACCATTCAAGAAGCAGAGTAAACAACTTCTTTACAAAGCCTCTCTCTGCCTGACAGAGAGCTGACACATAGCGTTACATTTTACCGACAGACTCAACACCAGCCATTAATCTTCCTGGGTGACAGAAGCAATTCAAAGGCCTTTTGATGTTCTGAGATGGAGGAGAAACATTTCCTTGTAGCCTTATTCTGTCACAACAGGAGCAGACCAAGCTGCTCTTAAAAGCAAACTAAACACATTTGACAACTCACACAAACAAGAGAGAATAAAAGATGTAAAGGAGATCAGCCTCCGTCCTCCCTCCTTCAACCTTAGACACATTATCGCCAAAAAATGTATAGAACGATAAATGTAAAGGAATATTTCTGGAATGATCCTAACCACGGGAGAGACATTCATTACATTCATTCATTACTGTTTTTTTGCCGCAACCATTTCTTTTTCCAAACTGGATTGTCATGTAACTAATGATCATAGCAGAGCTGTAAAACACTAAACCTCCTCAAATTTCTTCATTATTTCTTTCTCCTCTCTCACCCCATATCTCTCGCATACAGAATGTTCCTTTTCCCTTTCTATATTTCTTCCACTCAGTGTGAACAGAAGCATGGTGGATTGTGGCCTAAGCTCCTTCCATTCAGTGGGAATATTGAGTGAATGTGGGAAGTGGGCAGTGGAAGTTGAGCCTCAGGTTAAAGTGGTCCACGCGCAGATCTATAGTAGATCAATTCTCAGGGAAACATTACCTAGTGAGGACTGGCTGGAGATCTCACCGTGGTGATGAGAAACCAGTCACAACCGCTTGGTTAAATAATACTTTCACCCCTAGTTTAGGAAATGTACCACAACTGCATGTTTTAAATTGTGGTTTCATTCCTTACAGATTGTTTTATGTTTGATAGACATACTAGTTGTACAGTCTTGCTGAAAGATGACTGCTTTATTGACTTATTCGTTCAACAGTCTTATTAAATGGAGAGTTAACATTACCTATTTTATTTAATGGTACAGCTTTATATACATTTGTATTTGTATATTTGTGTTGCTTTTAACTGCATTGTGAAACGCAAGCTCTTTTATTTATATAAAGCTATACGTATCAATATGTTAAAGGGTTTTGTGCACGGTCAGTAGGTCCCTGGGTTAATGTCCTCCCCTGGGATAAAGTCCCCACCTGGGTTATAGTCCTCCCCTGGTTAAAAGTCCCCCGCTGGGAAAAAGTCTCCCCCGGGGTAAAAGTCCCCAACTGGGTTAAAGTCCCCCGCAGGGATAAAGTCCCCACCTGGGTTAAACTCCCTTCCCGGGATAAAGCCCCCACCTGGGTTAAAGCCCCCCCCCGGGATAAAGTCCAAACCTGGGTTAAAGTCCTCCCCTGGAAAGAAGTCCCCCGCTGGGATAAAGTCCCCCCCCGGAGTGGTGGAAATGAACCTGTATGCTTAGTCCATAATGGAAAATGCTATTTCTGCTCTTCTAACGTTACTTCATTTTCACAGAAAATGTGGATTGTTACAGATCAATCAATGGAGGGAAACTTTGAGCAGGTTATTGATACCATATCAGTTATTCCTGCCGCTGTCTTGTGTCAAGCCCAACAAATGCAGCTTCAGACTCAGCAGACCAGTCTGCCAACCCCATCCTCCTGAACCAGCCCTACTCCCTGTCTACCCAACCCCATCCCCCTGAACCAGCCCTACTCCCTGTCTACCCAACCCC